>JAFIDM010106210.1:0-11381 GCA_023159025.1 Thereuonema tuberculata | reverse complement strand
TTTTTTTTTTTTGGTTGTGGCCCGCGAGATTGACAGCAAAGTCAATTTTGGCCCCCATATTACGAAAGGTCGGGCACCACTGTTCTAAGCAAACATAACACGATGTATGGCACACAATGCACGGGCCAAAGTAGCAATATAAAAAACAAGTGCCTATATATTGGTCAAACAAAACGTTGCCTGGAAAAACGCCTCAAAGAACACGAACACGCTGTAAAATCAGATAACAAGAATTATCATACTGCCATACACTGTCAAAAAACAAATCACGAATTAGATATAAAAAAAAACATTCGTTTATAAAAGTTATTCAGATCTTTGTCTTCGAAAGTTCTATGAATCAGGGTTAATAAATCTGTATAAAAACTATAATCAGGATCTATCTACTAAAAACATAATAGAATATGGACTTTAATTTATATTTATAATAAAGTTAAGGTTTTAAAAATTCCGATTTTACTTTACTTCCGGTTTAATCAGCTTTTATTTGTTGGTACCAGGATAACCGTTTCCTTCTTTGGAAACTTCCGTTTTCTTTTCTAACGAAAATCATTCTTCAAAACGAACCCATGCACGGAGAATAGTTTTTAAAATAGTTTTAGAATTTTTACAAATTTTTTTACAATGGAACACTTGATAAAGGGCCTAAACAAAGAAGGAAGGCCGGAAACATAGTGAATATTTTTAGGTAATTTTCTAATATTTTTAATTCTTTTAGTTGGTGCTTTTAGTAGTTGAGATAATTAATAATTTGTTAATTATATAAAAACTCTTTCAAAAAAATAAATTCTATTCAGTTGCATACATTCTGAAAACTAGGAAAACATACAACTTTACTCATAGGAGTAAATCTTAAGTCTGGAACTCAATCTAACATTTAACGTAGATGTGTTGTAACATCTGTGGGAAATGTGATTGCTCAATAGTCCTGAAACGGCAAGCTTAACACGGTATAGTCCTAATGTCGTAATCTCCCAGTCAGTATTTCTTGTATGGATAAATCAATGCAGGGAAGCCTCCATGGTTCGATGATCTTGAAAGAGGCTTAGTAGACGGCACTCGAAAAGTTGGCAACTGACATGAACATCCAGACATCGTTCCATTACAGAATCGGAACCCTAATCCCGAAGATCAAAGTTGAATGGCAGATTCGATAATCGATGGCTTAACCTGATAAAACGACGTAGCTGTCTGAGATTATGTCAAAACCCATCATTCGCTGAAAATGAATCACGAGTTTTCAAAACATAGTTCAAAATAAACCCGAAGCATGAACCCAATAAAGCTAATGATATGACATACCATTCTTTGCTAACAGTAGATGATAAAGGTTACCAAAGAAACTAAACAAGAACGAGAAGAAACATCTCGAGATAAGCATTTCCTTAACTACTACAATAATAAAAACAAAAGACATCTAGAGACCAGCTTTTTTTGAATCCCAAAAAAATAACATAGAAACCACATTATGTCCGATTAACGGCAGAATTAGGCCACCTATCGTTGAGATTCATCAGCCTTAAAAGGAAAACCAAAGAAACTCTCAAAGAGGGTTTCATGTTACCCCTCCCTAGAAAAAATTTCATCCTATCAAGTTAAAGGGAGTAGTATAAAACTGGACAAGATGGTCAACAAAAAACCAAAAATAATTTATATATCCAATATTTACACAAGAAAATAATATACTAAATAGAATCTGGATTAAATCTAAAATATTTCTTCAAATGGCCTATATGCGTTCTAATAATCAAATCTGGGGACTTCATATATTTTAACTTAAAACTTACAGGTGAAGTTTTTTTCCAAAATCTCATAAGGACCAGAGTATACGGGGAAAAAATTTCCTAGTTAATTTATTAAATCTGGAAGTTTTAACAAAATTCTTTCTTAAAACTAAATCACCTACATTAAAACTAGCCTCCTTTCTGTTAAGATCATAAATGTGTTTATTTTTAGCCGCATTTAAATCTTTAAACTTTGATAAAATAGAGTTAATGCTATCAAATTTCTTTCTAATTAATTCATTGGAGACTAAATCAGTAGGTTCGTTACTTCCAAAAGAGCTAGACATCGCCTCTCTACCAAACATGGCAAAAAATGGAGATAGGCCTGTAGCCTCATTCGCAGATCCTCCTAGACAAACAAGAAGTTTTTCGAGATGCAGGTCCCATCTATTATGGAGCCCTGCCAAATACATTTTAATAGACAGCTTCAGGGTTGTAATATATCTCTCTGCAACATTCGATTGGGACCAATAAAGAGATGTAAAGATGTGTTTCACACCAAATCCCTTCAGAAATTGAGCCAAAACTTTTTAGCAAAACTGAGAATTTAAAAAAAAAAAAATTAGGAAATTTAATTATTTCAGATGAAACTGGATTCTTTATGTTAACAGGATCAAGCCAACCTCTAGCACGATCAATGCCTAAAAGTAAAAACTTAAAACGAAATCCGGAAGGCGGAAGTGGACCCACAAAATCCAGATAGCAAGAGTTCCACCTAACGGATTTGTTCACTAACACTGTCTACCCAATGAACCAGAATTAGAAACTTTGCTGATTTGACACAGATGACAACTTTTAATGAAATTAATAACTAAACTTTTCATATTTCGCCAAAAATAATTTAGTCTCAGTTTTCATAAAGTTTTCTTAACTCTTAAATGACCACTAAACATGGGATTGTCATGCCAAAATTTAAATGTGTCCAGTTGCAAGGAGAATGGAACAACAATTACAACGAAAGTCTCATTCTTTCTAGAATCGAATCTCTTCTTAGCTAACAGACCATCTCTAATAACAAAATCTCCTCTGTAATCAGGTGAGTCTAACTTCTTTAAAATAAAACTGCAAAAATCATCTTTCTTTTGTTCCTCGAACCAAACAGTATCATCTGTACTGAATTTCTTATTAAATCGAGAACAATTAAAAAGAAAACATACAAAGACCAGCTCTGTTAGAATCACAAAAAAAAACATAGAAACCTCATTACAGCCGAATATTGAAATAAACGGCTGAATAAGGTCACCTACCATTGAGATTCCCTTAAAAGGAAAACCAAAGAAACTCTCAAAAAGGGTTTTATAATCCTCTCAAATCAGTGAGGAAGACCTCATGACATGTATTGCTTTCCTCTTTTTTCTCAGCTCAAGAAACGCAGAGGCATAGAAGAGCTTTTAAAGTTTCCTACTGCTGATTTTTGAGTTCGAAGATACAATCATCAGCAGAATGCAACATTGCCATAAAGCCTTTGGATTTACTATGCGTCGACTTAACACTCATGCATTTTGGTTATTTAATTTAAACATCTCACCTTTGATCTGGTTTCCATTGTTGCAGGAAATTAGTCTTTTGTACAAAATACTTTTTAATCATTAGATAACATAAATATCCTACAGGTTTTCACCAACTTTGGGAATGAATAAGATCAGAAAATATGTCTAAAGATATTTCTTACAAAGCATGATTGAAATAAGAGATAAGAAATGTAGATAGATGTAGCGAGTTCGTGGTCGTTATAAAACCCTGTTGGAGAAAAAAGAAATATTTATTTAAAACAGAATATCATTAAATTAACAAAAACATTTTAACATGCGGATAATTAATTTAAAGCAGAAACAAAGCCACCGCACAAATGAATACAAAATATATACATGAAATATCAGCAATACAAACGATTTCTCCAGCGCAAATGGCTGGCTTCATCGGGCAATCATTACAATAATAAATAAAAATTTACTAAACGAAATCCAGTCTTTATAGGTAATGGTGTGTAAAAACCAATGACAGTTCTGAAAGTTCTACTGCAGGTGAGGTTATTTGATTTTTGTAGGGATGCAGGAAGGTCCATGTTGTGATTGGTCCGAAATTGTTTATGGCATTCTTGATTATTATCTGTTGAGAATTGAAAAATAAAGACTCATTGCGGCTCACTAAATTAACAAAATTAACAACATTAATTTAATGCAGAAACAAATTTGTATTCATTTTGTATTTTGATTTCATTTGTGCGGTGGCTTTGTTTCTGCATTAGAATATCATTATAGTTTCTTAAAAAAATGAGAAATCGTATTTTGAAAAAAGAAATGAATGAAAAGAATATAATCGGAAAAATAAAAAAAAGGTAAATTAAATACAATAAAAAAATAAAAGAAAACGAATACAAGCTAGAAAAACAAAATGATAATGAGCACGGATGAAAAATTAGTTAGTAAATCTGATCATTATTAAAAAAACAGAAGCAAACTAGAAATTTATAAATGGATGTAGGAATAATCAGTTACGAAAAAAAAATAAAAAATTGATTCCTTTAATTAATATAAAATTAGGAAAAAGAAATTTATAAAAATATCAAAATCATATTTTTGTTGGAAAAAGTAAAAATAAAACGAAATACCAGTTTGATTACAAGGAAGATGAAGAAAGGTTAAAAATTACGTAATTTGTTCAACATAGAAGAAATGGAAGTAAAAATAAAAGTTCAAAATACTTAAAGAACATGAAAAAGTAAACATTATTACAACAAACCACAAATTTATAAACTGATTTAGGAAAAAAACAGTTATAAAAAGAGTATAAGTTAATTCATGAAGTGATTATAAAATTCAGAAATGAAAAAGAAAAAAAGATAATTTAACATTAAACTTTAGATCTGAATCTTGTTGTGAAAATAATTGAAGAAAAAAAATGAAATGAAAATTTTTGAAATGAACTGTGATTTTACTCATCAAAGATGACAAACTGAGTAACACACTTCATTTCCAAAAGCATATGTTCACTTCTCCTTTTTCTGAAAACATCGTAAAGTAAGATCTCAAAAGCTCTAATTTCCTGATCTTTAAGGTCCTTATTAGCCCTTTTCCTCAAAACTATGCAAATTGTGATCTTAAACGCCCTAAAACTCCATATATATATATATATAAATGATATGCAAATTATAATCCAAATCGTCCTATATACAAATGATACGGAAATTGTGATCCATATTGCTCTAATTTGCTGATCTCCAACGCCCTACTTACTACTGACATCTGCCCAGTGACAAAAGATGGACATATTCAACATCTGTAAAGTAACAATAAAATTTGAATACTTCATCTATCCATCCGTATCACTTAGTTTAATATACTCTGGACCATTCTCATACGACATCATTATCAAATAGTACCATTATTTCTAAAACATCCTGTAAATGGCTATAAAAAGCAACTTCAGTTTTGCTAAAATAAAACACTTTGAACACATATTAAAGCGAATTTTGGGTCTATTATGTATATTTCTTTCTCAAATGTTTTTTTACTTTTAGGAAAAAATACAGAATAATATAAGAATATAAAATTCTTATATTATTTTCTATTTATTTCTGAAATTAAAAACAATTTCAGAAAAGAGTATTGATAATAGACTTCGGAAATTCGCTGTAATACGTGTGAATTGTTAAATTTTATTATTAGTAATATTATTTATAATGGAAAAGGAAAGCATAACAAGAAGATGTAACTTTCAGTTTATTCTTTGTATTTAATTATGTTTTATAATTTTCTTTATGTTTGAATAATTTAGAGAAAAACGAAGCAAGCAAGGATATACTAATTTATTTATAGTTAATGAAGTATTTATTTATTTATTTATTAGTTATTTGAAATTACTTTTCAAACCCTTTAGGAATTCAAATTCCTATCAACAGGTGCTGTTATTTATTATAATATATATTTATTATATTAAAAAAATTACATTGAAATAAATTTTACAAATTTTACAAAATCAACTTATCCTCAAACATATTGAAACACATATATTAGCAAAAAACATACTAGCACAAACATAAAATAAACAAATTATTAATCAATATTATCCAATATCCAACTTTTTATCTTATTTTCTACAATTGAAATTCTTTTATAATTTTCAAATATATTCAAAATTATATCATTAAAAGTTTTTTCAACTATATAATTTAAATTTCTTATACCATATTCATTGTAGATATAAGGATAATCAAGTTTTATTCTATTTTAATTTCTCAAATTATAATTTTCTTTTATACTTTCATCTTTTAATTTAACTACACTATAAAATTTTTTTATTATTATATAATATATAAATCTTTGTTTAGGATATAATATATTATATTTTAGTAATATTTGTTTCCTTTTGTTAATATTATTCCAAATTTTTTTAGAAAATATCAACTTTAAAACTTTGGTTTGTAAATTTTTTAAATTTTCCAAATGTATATTTCCTTCATTTGCCCATATATTAACTCGATAATTTAGTAAAGAATCAAAAATTGCAAAATAAATTCAAAATTTTATCGTAAGTGGAAGAATATTTTTTATATAATAAAATATATATATGGTTATATTTAATTTTTTATATAAAATATTTATGTAGTTATCCCATGGAAAATAATCACACCTAAATATTTAAAATTATTTATTATATCAACTTCAGTATAAGAAATACATTTTGTACTATTTCCATGTAAACATTCATGCGAAGGTATTATGAATTTAATTTTTTATCAACTATTTTCTTTTTGGGTTTTATGATTATTCCTTTTGTTTTTTCATTATTAAGAACAAGTTTATTATCATGAAGCCATTTTTGTAAAATATTAAAATTATCCTGTAAAGTTTTATTTACAATCTCCAAATTTAAATCTGATGTATATATTATTATATCATCAGCAAATACATATATATAACAATCTTTTAAAAAATAAAAAGATAATTTAAAAAAACTATAAATAAAATTGACCCTAAATTGGATCCTTGTGGCACTCCAATATTAATTGTTTTCCTTTTACTTAATATTTTATTTATTTCCACAAAAATCTTTCTATTTTACAAATAATTTTCAATAATATTAAATATTTTACCTCTTATTCCATATTTTTGCAATTTAATCAAAAGCAATTTATGATCTATCAGATCAAAAGCTTTACTCAAGTCAATAGTTATTAATAATACGAAATGATTTTTATTTAAATTTTTATTAATATACCCATACATTTTTCTAATAATTTAGTTGTACTTTTATTTTGTTGATAAGCATATTGATTTTCATTAATTACATTAAATATTTTTAAAAATTCTTGTAAATTTAAATTAAAATTATTTTATTTATAGTTGATGATACAGCAATAGGTCTATAATTTTTACAATCATTAAAAGCATTATTTTTGAATATTGGAACAATTTTTGATATTTTTAAATTATTTGGATACAATTCTTTATTGAAAATTATTTGTATCATTAATGCTATCAATTTAGCAAAAATTTCCTCTTTCTCTTTAATATCAGAAATAGATATTTGATCATGTCCAATTGATTTTTTATTTTTCATCCCATTTATTATATTTATTATCTCTTCATCATTTGGTACATCAATTACAATTGTATTTATTAAATATGAATGATTTAAATCTTGCAATAAATTCTCTTTACTTATTTTATGATAATAATTACAAAATTTTTCTGCAAGTGTTTTTAATTTGTTTTTATCCTCTATTTTCTGTACAAACCTATTTATTTCATTTTCTTTTTTAATTTTAGGTTTATTACCTTTTTTTTCTTTCTAATAAAGCATTTATTTTTTCCAAACAATTTTTTGGGTTATTTACATCCTTTTTAAATTTGTTATAATAATAATTAGTTTTTACTTTTATTATTTTGATGTTAATTATAAGAATTTAAGAAATATACTATTATAATATTGCTCCTTACTTTTATTATTTTTATGTTTTTTAAATAATTTGTCTCTTATTTCTTCAATTAATTCTTTAGTTTTCCATTCGTTATGTATTCGATAACATTTATTCTGTCTGTCATAATGTTTTTTTACTATAAGAAACTCCTGAATAATAATTAGAAACTACTGATTCATTTGTGTAATAAGTTATACATCTTTTGGATTTATTAAATTCACTTAATATATTATTACATAAAACATTTGGATCTTCAATTTCTATATTATTAATTCTTCCTAATAAACCCTGTAAATTCTTTTCTAATAAACGGTTATCAATGTTTTTATATTTTTTTCTTATATATTTTAATTTTTTATGGTTACTGTTTATATTATGTATGCTATCTAAATTTATACTTAAAGATGTTAAAAAGTGATCTGAAATGTTCTGTTTTATAATAAAACTTTCATTATTTCTATATAAATCATTTATAAAGATATGATCAATATTAGTTTTTGTAGTTTTGTGTAGAAGTTTTTTCATATCTTGTAATGCCAAATAAAAATTTTTTAAATGCTTGATAAGCTAAAGTTTCTAAATATAATTTTATATTATTACTTTCATTAAATTTAAATAAGTCTATATTCATATCTCCAATTATCACACAATTATTTCCAAAAAACATATTATCTATTTGACAATGTTCTTCCATTTCATTTATGAAAAACCTAATTTTTTTGTTATGGAGGTCTATAGTTAGCAAAAATATTTATATTAGTTTTCCTAATATTAGTTTTTAATATTAGACATAAATTTTCAAAATAATTGAAACTATATGAACTCTTTCAAAATTAATGTTAAATTTAGTATAAATAATAATTCCTCCACCTTTTTGTTCATTTCTTAATTTATAATAAACATTCCAATAATTATTATACGCCTACTACAATTCTACTTCATTTTCAAATACATTTAATTCTTTCAAGATGATAACATCAATTAATTCTAGTAATGAATTAATTTTACAAACAAATACATCCCAATTTTTCTAACAGATCTTTAATTAGGATGTATAATATTGAGATTACTATCTTTCAAATCCCTATTAGCACTTATATCTTTCCATTCCTCCAAATTTTCCAATTCAAAAGTATTAGCCATTTCATTACACTAGTTTTTTTAAGTCATCTATTTCAAAAAATTTTATTACATTCGAAGTTTCACCTTTTCTCACCAAAATTGTATAATTCTTAATCCATACAAACTTATATAATTTTTCTTTAGCTTTTAATTTTGTCTTCCACAGCAAAAATTTTTGATTTTTTGTCAGATTGTCATTTATGAAAATAAGACTAATATCTCCATTGCTGATAATATCTTTACTTACCATTTTGTTTCTCTTCTTTTTCTCCATCCATTCATTCTTTGTCTGCAAGTTTTTGAACTTTACAATTATTGTTTAGTTTTTCCTTTGTTGTATGTTGGCATTCTATGAATTGCTTCCAAATCTTGTTTTTCAAATGGCACCTTTATTGTTGTTGCAACTATACTCACAATTTCATACAGATTTTCTTTCCCATTCTCTTTAACATTCAAAATTATTATGTTATTTCTTCTTGAATATTTTTCTAAATTTTCTGTTTGCTTTTCAAGATACCTTATTTTATCATTACTTTCTTTTAGGTCTTGTTTTAAGTCAAAAATTATTTTATTCTGTGTTTTGTTTGCTCTGAATTTTGTTAATAATAATAAAATATCCAAATTACATTTACAAATTTGCATTTAATTTGATTACTTTTGAATTTTTTCATCACAGAATCAACTTGATCCATCAATCTTGAATTTTTTTTTTATTCTTCTTAACTCAAATTCTTCAAGATGTACAATAATACTAATAATAGTTAAATTATGAAACGAAAATAATTTAGTATGTATGACGTTTTTCATCTATTTATATAGATAATGCTAAATTCATTATCTGTAAATAAATTATTTCTAATTATCTGCTTCGTTTTCCTGAATTATTCATAAACAATTAAGACAAAGAAAAATTAATTAAAAATATTATTAAAGAATATATTCTGAAAGTTTCATCTTATTAATTAGTTACAATAAATTTATAGAAATCTTAGATATTTCACAAAGAATAATTTATAAGAAGAGAATTACAAAACGTAATGACTTGTATAGAATGTACTGATTGTTCCCTTCTATAACTTTCAATGTAATTTTCTAATTTTCTTCTCATTAGTGTTTTTATCATTAATTTGGAGAATAATGATGTAGAATAATGTATTTTTCAATAGTATGTGATATTAATCTTTTCAAGAGAAAACTTATCAGTTCTAACAAAGAGCACCAGGTATGTTGATCTTCATAAGTTCTCGAATTATTAATGATTATCATTACAAAATAAAAACTGTTGTTAGATTGTCAGAAGAAAAGCAAGCTTTGATTTCATTTTGAAACATTTCAAAGTTATAAAGATTAGCATATTTTAAAATCTCATCTTATTTAAATAAGAATAATTTTTCGTAAAAATTCTTCACATCAACACATTATCTTTAAAAAAACCTTTTATATCCGTGATATTTCGCATTCTTTGAGCAAGATTGCTTCATCAGACGGTTAGGGATAAGCTTTTATAACGCATTCCCTAATACACAGAATTCATGACAAATGATAGAATTTTACAGTGATATATTACATCTTTTGTTGAAAAACAAAGGGAAGGTAATATATCATTAATGCCACATTACTAACAAATTACAATATAATGGGAACATTAAATTTTTTATAAAAAACAAAGAGAAGGTAATACATCATTATTATTACTTCAATACAATTTTGATAAAAAACAACAAATGGAAGGTAATACATCATTATTACTAAATATCATCATTATAACTTCAATATAATTGTTAAAACCAATAAGATTTTACAGGAATTTTTCAAATTTTTTAATACTTTTTTTGAATTTGTGCAAGGTGTAATTGATAACCTTTACAAATTTTTCTTTATTTATACACGGGAAAGTATTGATAACATAGGATTCAATCCTGAATCTATCTTTTTCTTCATCAATTTGGAAAAAAATGTTAACCATGGGATCGGGATTGTGCTTCATTTGCAGGCAGTGGTCTGCCCAGTCTGATATGCCTTTTTTCGTGTTTGTAAAAGCTGGTATGTGTTCCACTACTCTTTCTTTAAGTGTACGGCCCGTACTTCAAAGGTACACAGAACCACAATCCTTACATTTTAATTTATATACAACCCCCATGGTGTAAATGAAATTGTGGTTAGCCTCTTACCTATTTTTCTTTATTAATTGGTTGTTTTTGTATTATACTATTTTGATATCATTAGTTTTACATAATTCTTTAAAAGATTTGTGTATTTTTGTACCAAGAGGTAATTTAATGAATTTTTTGATGTCGGTGTCTTGTTTAATTTTGTTTTTTTTGTCTGTATTTGAAGAAATTATAAATGGACTTGTTAATGAATTTCTTAGGGTATTCATTTATTTCAAAATTTAGTTTCATCTTATTTATTTTACTGTACCATAATTTTCTGTTTTCTGTGTTGAAACTAAATTTTGTATACAATTCAACAATGTTAATTAAAGAAAATTAGAGAGAAAATTTAAATTAAAGAAATTAAAGTAATATCAGGAATTTCGTATTTCTTTTTTT
>JAFIDM010106193.1:0-74116 GCA_023159025.1 Thereuonema tuberculata | reverse complement strand
AAAAGAAATATTTTTAACACTATTTTAATAGAAGATTAAAGTTGCTCAAGCTTAGAATTTATCATAATTAGTGATCCTTTCTTGATCTTAGCCTATATTTTTTATGAAAAATGCCAGTTTTTCGGTAAATCTGTTGCTAGTTTTATTTTCTGGTTTCAGCCGTAGTCCAATCCTTGTAATGAAGGCGATGGTCTTCCATGAGACTGATACATCTGTATCTGGATGGGGGCATGGATGTGGCTTTCTTTTTCTGGGGTCTTCATATTTCGTGTTCTCAATGTTCTTTTTCATTGATTTTCTATTGTCAAAACAGCATTGTCGTCAGCAAATCTTAACTAGAATTGGCGTGTCAATCAAGGCTCCTCGAACACCTCACGCAGGTCCAAGAGCGGCGCCAGAGTTACCGGTATGGGTTCCAAAGATCCTGAGCCTAACGTACGGCGTTGAAGCTAGTAGATCAATCCTTACCCATCCTAACCCCTAGAATAGAAACCCGATATCCATTTTAAGATAGGCTGAATGAACCCTACAGCCTATTCGAAGCAAATTGAATTGCGAAAAATCTCCAATCACTTACAGATACTGATCCGACTCCTCCGGTCAGCAGTCACGTGCCTAGTACCGGATCTCTGCATTTTAATTCCTAAATCGGTTAAGATAAAAAATCCAGAAAAAACACACTAGCCAACATTGATGAAAAGCTCACAAAGTTAATATTTCTTTTTTATTTAGAGACCAGCCAATTTGAGTTCAGCATGGAAAAAGTTCGCTGAAAATACATCCTTTCCTGGAGTTGGATTAATTAGTAAAGCACGGAATCCAATTCGACGTCTGATATGGATAATATTCCTTATTTTAGGAACAACAATGGCATTTTACCAATCTTGGGATCTTATAAAAGAATATAGAAAGTAAGTAATATCTAATTACATTTATATACTATTACTAACGACAATGTAAAAATATATTTCTATTATGACTTAATTTAATTTAATTAAGTCATAATACAATTTAATTGAAACATTACTGTTTATGAAGATCATTTATCTCGTAAAGCCTATTTTTGATTTTAAACATCATTATTCACTGAAGTGTTTATTTTGTTTATATGTAAATCAATATCAAAATAACTCATAATGGTTTATTATGAATCTAAAGAACCTAATATTTTTTAATGATAATGTCTTATAATAAAGGCAAACTTCTGTTCAAAACACAAAGAGCAAAAAATGGGGTCTTTCAAAAATTATGAAAAAAGAAAAAAAAATCACACTAAAAATTAGTTTCTAACTAATGAGATCTGTGAGAGCGAAACATAGTCTAAATGATGGTGTGATTTGTTTGCATTTCTTTTATTGTATTTGCGAGATATTTGGACTTGTCCATTTATTTGTCCATTACTTCATTTATGCAAACATATGCACTTTAGTTGCTTTTACCAAAAAATTTGGCCAAATGAGAAATTGGCCATAGCTATTAATCACAGCTATTCAAAATTAAAATAAAACGAAAGAATTAATAAGTCAAGCTGATAATTTAAAAATAACGTTAATATTTGAATTTAAAATAACAACATTGAAAATTCTCAAGATATAATGAATTACAGTAGAATACACAATCTAGCAGTACTATCGCATTCAATCACTAGTAAAATTAAAAATTTTGGGTTTTTTTTGAAAAAAATCTTGATGAGATAATTGCTAATTTTTTTTTTTATTTAATGTTCACCAGTCCTATTAGGTATACCTATAAAATGTATACCTGTATTATAGGTGCTGATCGATTGTTATATAAGGTTAATTAAGGATAAATAGAGTTAAAAATTTATTATTATTTTCTCATCAATTACATCGCTGATTAGTTGAATTTTAATGCAGCTGATATTTTTACAATTTTTCATTTCATAGTTTTCCCAATTAATTTGACTAAATAACTTATATTTTATATAGTTATCTAGTCTTTGACCATAGTTATTATTTAATTTTGAAATATTAAAAATTTTTAGCCAATTTTTTCTAGTTCCTATATTTTTATTATAATTTTCTTTTGCTCTTTTAACTTGATAAATATTTTTTAGAATGGTTTTATAAATAAATTTTTCTTTTATAGTTAAGATTTTGAATTTTTTTCTGATTTCTCTTTGTTTTTGTATTGTTTTATTTTTAAAGTTTATATAAATATTATCTAATATTTTAAAAGTTAATTTATTTATGTTTTTAATTTGATGTTTATTCAAAAATATCCAGCATTCAAGTACAGAATTATTCCATAATTTAGTACAGAATCTATTAAAGACTTAAATATTATTAATTTTTGCTTAAAAGGAAATAAATATTTAATTTTATAAAAAAGGTATGTGTATGTATGTAATTTTTTTACAACAAAATTATAGTTATAGTCTTCCCATGTTAATTTATTATCCACAAATATGCCCAATTAATCCATTACTAATTTCTAGATCTATTATTATATTTTTTCTTGAAGTCAATTCATAGGCGTAATTCGGGCGAGAGAGAAAGAGGAATGTCTAAATGTATAGAATAGCGGTTTCTTAATTTTGGGTTTCTGTTTTGGTTCGATGGCATTTCAAAGTGTTGGTGGATGTTTGTTGAGGAGCTGTTGTACTACTAGTCAAATGATGATTTCACATTAGCCCTTACAGGGATGCAACTAGTCCAACTGTTGATTGTCGTAGGCCCTCTGACTTTTGCTGTTCTCAGTTCGTGAACAGTGGCTGGAGAATTGGACTAGCTCTTTAGGATTCCATCTGCAGTCCCCCGCGACTGCCGGGCGGTTTCCATGCTGTGGCCTCTCATGGTTTGATGTTTGAAAAACCAACCCGGTCAGATATAAAGCAATAACAATCATTGTTGAAAGAACCTTGCACCTTCCCTTCCCCGAAAATTTAACCTTTTTTTTTATTTCTTATTTTGGTTGTGTGAGATCGGCTTCCTAACTTACCCCATTCTGAAATAAAATTCTAAATACGTCCCTGAGTTAACTTTAAAGTTCCAAGTCTCTCGCTTGTTTAGTAATTGAGATATTAGAGTCTCCGTTAACCCTTGAACCTAAAAAGAAAAAGAGTGTCGACCATCTTGAATATCAGAAAACGATAACGTGTTGATATTTTTTTGAAATTGATTTCAGTAGTGTCAATATATGTAGGCCTAAGTGTACAAAATATCAATTTTTTTTAAAAAAAGGTTATGCAAACAATTAATTTTTTGAGGGGTGATTTCGTATGGAATGACCTCTTATTTATCTCAATTTTTATTGATTTTTTTATTTTTCCTTATTTTATTTTTTTTTGAGTTCTTTTTTACAAGAAATAAAAGTAATTATATTTCTTGTTTAGAAATCAAGAAAGAGTTTTCGAAATAATATTATAATTAAATATCTTGAATTTTAACACAACGGTTATTGATACGAACTGATCGATTAAAATCTACAATGTTAACTTGATAAAACAACAATAAAAACAATTCCCATTAAATATGTATCTAAATCGTCTTTGACTCTATTCTAAAATTGTATTTTCAGTTACAGAGTGTATTCTTCACATTCAGCGAATGAAAGTTATCTTTGGCCATCTCTCACCTTCTGTCCTCATCTTCCAGTTGTTTGGAGTAAGATTTATCCTAACCACACAGTATTAAAAGACCTGGAAGATTATGTTAACGACATACATGGCAATTTCTCAGACTGGGAAAGCTTGAAAGCGGAGTTAACTTATGTAAGTTAAACCTATGAACACTTTTCGTTTTCTTAGAATTTAAAGTCCAATGCTGCTGCAATTACCTGCAATTGCATTTATAAGAAAAAGATTAATTGAATATAATAGAATCAGTGGCGTACCCAGAATTATAAATTCACGTCCTAATTATAAGTGCCTATATATCTAACAAATTTAAAATATGACTGTATTAGATGATGTCATAACCATTTTTAATCTGATGACTCACAATTGTCTGCTACGTATCAGAATAGATACCAGACTCTGTATCTGTATCATCTGAAACATTTGAAAACTAAATGTGCAAACAAATACAAATTGACAATTCCTTGACTCGAAACAACCGTACAATAACTATAAGATATGCTTCGCATGATGCTTGATTGTTTCTTTTGAAAAGGTCTCCTGGTTTTTATATTAGACGTTGTTTTGAGCATTTTGTAACAAGAGACCAGATTTCCTTATACAACGTTATGTTGGTGTAACAATTCATTTAGTACTGTCCGTTTTTGTTTACGAGAGCCTTCAGCGCTTTTGCGCATGCGTCAGGTCTTCTTCGATTTCTTCAAAATAGAGGTGATAAAGAGCGGATGTTTACTTTTTATCAGTGTTACTTTACTAGTAGCTGCGTCCTATTTGCGCTTTTCGGGAAAGAATTATGAAAAGAATAAATACTACTGCAAAAATGCTCTTCGTTATTTATTTCTTAAAAGCAAAAATGTCCAAAAGAATTTCTTAGGAAAGTATCCATCTCAGCGTATTACCCCTCTGCGGAGTAAAATCGTCCCGCAGTGGTAGCTCTGCCTTTCAGAAACGGACAGTAGTCGAGTATTTAATTTAGAAGTACAATCACCAAAATATAGAGATAAAAACTTTTGTTCCTGACTCTTTTAACCTTGCATTTTGTAAACTTGGGATGTTTTAGAAAGAATGCGGTGATTGGGGGAGGGTAATTTGAACCCCATTTTTTTTTCATAAAAATTCAATATCTTGCTTAAAAACATGGTTTTGTTTATTAAAAATAAACAACAAGGATGGTCAGTTTGACATGTACATTATAGCATTCCAATGGTCTGAAAACAGTTTTAAAGAATTAAAATGAAACAGTAAATTGAGAAAAATAAAAAAAGTTTAGCAAAAACAAAATAAACAGTTATTGGCAGTAATCACATGCATAGTAGTCTTTTTCCGCCGCAGCACATTCACTACAACTGCACATAACACATTGTATCCCTAATTCCCCTGGTCGCGAAGTTGAAAAAGTCTCATCGCAAAATAGGCATTTGGCATCCTCCTGATGAGGCTCATCTTCCCCAGCTGGGAGTTCAAAATCTGAATCTCCAGATTCAGCTGCCACAAAGTCTTCATCCTTCAGATGACTCATCAGAAAAGCTGGCAGATCCCATTCTCGCAGCTTTTTTTCTCCTGACCATAGGGTTCCAAATTATCCACCTCCTTGGGGTTCCAAATTATCCACCACCTTGGGGTTCCAAATATCCCGCAATTGCCATTTTGGATTAGTGTTGATCTACCGTGTAACAACTTGTAGATTAATAATATGTTTCACTGGTTATTGGCAAAAGAAGAACTGTACAACACATATGATGCATTAAAATTGAGTTACCTACACTGTAGGAGACACAGAAAATATAAACACTTACCTCAAAAAAAGTTCTCGAAACCACGTTCTGCAACAAACACTTATCTATGCTTCATCTAACGAGCCGCAAGCAACTGACGTGTCGAGCCTGTGGTCGGGGGCGTGAGGGCAACAAGTTACAAGTTCCAACGGGATGGTGCGATACCTACCTGTCAGTGAAATGTCAGGGTTCCAAATTACCGACAGGGTTCCAAAATACCACCTTCTCCTCTACAATGAAACGTAGTTTTTAATGGTGAATTTTTTTTTTCGTGTTTTCACCTCATTTTTAGTCTTTTTTCGGGTTTTCCGCGATTTTAGATATCCGGGAAGCCCTTGCCACCAATTCCGGGGATATTTTCAGAAATTAATACATGCAAATAAATGAAAATTAAAAAAACACTTTTTATGGTTACCACATTTTAATCGTTTTAAAAGAATGTCTGTCTTTGAAACGTTCCAGCCCTACCATTGCTGCCACCGAAATCTTCAATATTCAACTCCTTAGCAATTTCCATGGCTTTTTCTTTGAGAATCACGATAGAAATCGGCACATTTTGCGATCTGGCATGTTTTAGCCATCGAACTAAAACCTCCTCGATCTCGTCAAACTTCGATTTCCTCATTCTTTTTCTTTTGTCTTTGCAGTCAGCTTCTTCAATTAGGCCTAAATGTTTCGATGAAAGAATATCATTAATGTAGTCCTGGGAATATGGTGTTCTTTGGCAAAAGCTGTTTAGAAACATTTGATTTTTCAAAAAGTGCAATTAAGTCTTTTTTATTCTTTAAAAGATGACGAGGTTTCGTTTCCCTGGCATGTTAAAAATGTAATTGAAATACGAAATTGCAAGACAAAAAACAGTCCTTATGAAATGAAGTCACACTCAGGAGCAGTCAAGAAAAACGTCTACACTCGACAGAGTCGCAGCGAGAAGTGTGCTTTGAATGATTAGCAGCGAGATTCCAAGAACCCAAATCCTCCGAAGGGGTAGGAAAGGAATGAAGTGAGTGGCGGGCGTGGTCGAAAATTCCCCTTAAAGGCTTGGCTTTCTTACAGTGAAGGAGCGGGGCTGAAAAGACAACACGATGGCATGCAAAATGGAGAAGAAAGATGCTTTTGGCCATTTTTGAGGGTGACGAGTTATCCGGAGTAGAATTAAATTTAGTGACGGTTAAAGGAAGGTTATTTTACATTATTGTGTATGAGACCTTGTCGGGGCCAAAGGAAAACGACGACTTAAACGGAGTGACGACTTATCCGGGCGACGACTTAACGAGGTTTTACTGTATTAAAAGTACTTCTGGTTTAATTAGTATTCTTCAGGATTACAAAAAAGATTTATTTGTTACGAATAAAAAGATCAAATTATATTCCATGGATATTATATCAATGTATGCTAACATTCCTATTCAAGATGCCCTTGGATTAGTTGAAGAGAAATGTTCTCATGATATTATGAAATCATTTAACATTGAACGTAGTTAACACAAAAAACTCGTAATAACTCCTTCTTCATCCTAAACATTTTTAATCAATATTTCAACTTCTTTAGCAGAAGTTTTCTTCAGGAAAAAATTACAGAAAGGGTAGAGAAAACCTAAGATTAATCTCTACAATTAAAACAGAACTAGTTGCGACCATTGAAATATTTACGGAAGTCAAACAAATTCCACATTTTTGAAAAACACAAGATTGAAAAATATGTTCTTTCCTAATCTTTTTAGAAGCCATGACTTCCACAACAGCCCATATGGAATTTGAATATCGGCTTATTTCTTAAAATAATATTACAATATTAGTTGAAATAAAAAAAAATAAAAAATTGTTACCACTTTCATAGTAGCCAGCGCTGCGGTTTGTCATTATGAAACATAATGGCAATCTGCTGCCCTAAAAGAATAGGCTCGTCGAATTTGAGGCAATATTAACGGAAGTAAACCAAATGCCACATTTTTGAAATACCCTTAAATTTTTGAAAAACACAAGATTGAAAAAGATGTTCTAAGCTCATTTTTTAAAAGCCATGACTTTCGCAACAGCCCACATATAATTTGAATGACTAAGCCAAATTTTTTTAAAATAAAAGAAAATAAAAAATTGATTTACCAGTTTCAACAATAACAATAGCAATAACGAAAGGTCCAACAGCCAATAGCAATAATCCTGTCTGGACAACAATGACAGCACGGCATCGTCATTGTCTCCTACTTGTTGATTAGTGAGCGTGTGACTCCACAGACGAAATTATGTAAAAACCGAGGTTTTTCAAACATTCTGATAAATTTTGACGTATGAACTTCATGCATTTCAGCGTAAACTTCATTTATGTGGGAAAGAAAATCTTAATAAGCTGATAGTAATTATGTAATCGCGATTCGTCGTGGTGAAGTGGAGAAAATAGTAGAGACGCCATCTTTAAACGTGGGCGTGACGTCATGCCTCACATGTTCCAACGCTGCACTGTGATTTGCTATTTCAAATTACAAATTTACAAAACTACAAATCTACAAATTTACAAAGATCGTACAACTTTTGCCTATTAATAGGATGATTCAAAATATAAACAATCATTAAATCATTCATGACCCAATCTTTCTTGAACAACAAAACTATTAATCCTAATACAATTCTTCCTTAACAATAAAAATTTGTACACTTATAATAAATTATGAATTATCATACAATTCTTCCTTAACAAATCAATAAACATATACTGTGGTAGAGAGTAAATTTTTTTTCGATACGGAGTATTAACTAAATCATTAACCGTATGCGATAGGATTCGTAACCCTAATATCTTCGATGTATTCTGGAACTTTACTTTGGTCCTTAATCAGGACGAACAAACTTTACCTGTTTACTGTAAACTGCTACACGCCATAAAGTTGTAACCTTCTTGGTTGTTCTTCTGAGCCCTAAAATAACCCTGATTGAATAACTGTAATGCTTAACTACTTTAGCAGAGTAAATAAATACTTTTACACTCAACGTTAAATCAATAACAATTTATTTACAAAACGATGAATCAGTTCCTTTATATACATACAAATTCTTCTTCTGTTATTCTTATTTTTTTCATTAACACTTGTATGGTATCAGCCTGAATATTAACTAACAGTTCTTTGTATTAATATCCACTTTATTAAAAGTTTGTTTATACTTGACCTTTCTTCTAAAATGCAAAACTTTACTTTAAACTTTTAATACTATCCTTGGACGTCTTCATAAGACTATGAACTTATCCTTTAAGTTCTAAACTAAATTCTTTAACGCTTAACAAAGTCCTCGGAAAAGAATTGATCCTTTTACCTATCTATACTTTACATTAATAAGATTTCACCTTTTATTAATGAACATACTTTATCATTAAACTTAGTCCGTATTATCTTGACTAAATCTTCTACTTATAAAAGCTTTATCATCTTGATAAATCCTTGCGCTTTGCTAACTAAGAACTTTCTATAAATCTTTAATCTTTAGCTTTACTTGCTTGATTAATCTTTTAACAAATTACTCTAAAGCTTGGACTAGACTTTATCTTTCTTAAATTCTTGATTAATCTTAAAACGCCGTTAAATACAATCAGGAATAGACATTTCGATTCTTCCGAAAAAATATCTTTCTGCTGAATTAAAATGAAAATAAATTGACTTACATTATTTTCATCTTTGAAGATTTATCGTAATCAGAACATCCTTCCATAAGCCTAATCTCGTCGTAAGTTCCTTTGCCTGGCGACAATAAAACAACTCCTGAAAAATATCACACATTGAGATTAGTTCCTTTGGCATATGAAGGTTGAAAATCCTATTTCAACTCTCGATAAATTCCTTGCATTAATTCGATACACAAATCCTTTTCTTTTGATCGAATAAAATTGCCAAAGATTCCATCGTTGATTCCTGAGCCTTAAGAGAACCAACGGCCTTCCGAAATGCATCTATTCATGGTGGAATCCGAACTGCAACTCTTCATTGCGAACTCAGAACAGCATCTCATTCAGTCATGGCGGCCTCCATTACAATGACACACCGTTCCTCTGATCGCGAGTTTTCAATTGTTGCTTTGAACAATTGGTCTGAAGTCAAGATTCTTTGCCGTGAGCTTTTGGCTTGCGATTGTTGTAGCATCTGGATTCCTTAATTGTTCCTTGTGATAATTGCTTATTTAAATTATATTTACACAACATATACACACATAACAATTTATTACATTATTTTATTTATTTTAAATTATGCCAATTTCAATTTTTGTTTCAAAATTTTATTATTGTTTATAATTTTTTCCAAAAAAACGAAATAGTAAATAGTAAAGAACGAAATAGGATTCATTTCTAGCGCTTTAATTTTGTTCCTACAATTTGTCAAATTGATAAAACCCGATTCGAAAATGAATCTTTCGGATTCATCTTGGGATACATAGATAATATCAATAATTGGATCCGGGTTATGGGCCAAAATTATCGTGTGATACGCCCAGTCCGACAGTTCTGGTTTTTTTGTCTGTAAGCATTAGTATGCTCCTCTAACCGTTCTTTAAAAGATCTGCCAGAACTTCCTATGTATAACCCTCCACAGTCCTTATATTCCAATGTGTAAATCGCTCCCATTTTGTATAATTTGTTGATCTTATCTTGTTTTCTTTTTTTGAATAATACGTTCCCTTTGTAAAACACTGTTTTAATTTTGTTTTCTTCAAACACTTTTTTTACATAACTATCAGTTGTGAAACCAACAGGAAGTCCAATTAATTTGTAATTCGTAACATTATTTGTCTTCACTTTCCTAATTTTTTCATTACGAAAGAATTTATCAATACTTGATTTAACGAATCCTCTCGGGTAACCATTCATTTCCAAGTTCTTCTTTAAATTATTACTCTTCCCTTTCCATAAACTCTTGTCTTCTGTGTAGGAAGTTATCCTTCGTAGGGCGTATCACACGATAATTTTGGCCCATAACCCGGGTCCAATTATTGATATTATCTATGTATTCCAAGATGAATCCGAAAGATTCATTTTGGAATCGGGTTTTAGCAATTTGACAAATTGTATGAACAAAATTAAAGCGCTAAAAATTAATCCGATTTCGTTCGGGTTTTTTGAAAAAATTGTAAAAAAAAAAAAATTTTGAAACAAAAAATGAAATTGGCATAATTTAAAATGCAAATAAATTGTTATGTGTATATATGTTTATTGATTTGTTAAGAAAGAATTGTATGATAATTCATAATTTGTTGTAAGTGTACACATTTTTATTGTTAAGGAAGAAGTGTATTAGGATTAATAGTTTTGTTGTTCAAGAAAGATTGGGTCATGAATGATTCCATGATTGTTTATATTTTGAATTCTGTTTTAAGTGTCTTAGGTTTTCTCTACACTTTCTGTAATTTTTTCCTGAAGGAAACTTCTGCTAAAGAAGTTGAAATATTGATTAAAGATGTTTAGGATGAAGAAGGAGTTATTACGAGTTTTTTGTGTTAAATACATTAAGGAAGAGGTTTTGTTTTTCATTGAACATAGTTATTTTATGAAATTATTGAATTTGTTAGGGGACAATAAGTACTTTGAATACGATGGCAACTTTTATGTACAAGCAAAGGGTTTCCTATGGATAGTCCCATTTCTGTGACTATCTGTAATATTTATTTAAATTGGTTAGAATGTAATTGTGTATTAAAATGAAGTAAAGCAAAATTTTTATACTTAAGATATGTCGATGACATATTAATTTATGGGAGGGGACAGACAGACAATTCTCTAAATTTTTTTCCTATGTCAATTCATATCATAAGGATTTGATATTTACATTTGACAAGAAAAATGATGGAAAACTTCCTATCTTAGATTTATTAGTTAAAATGTAAATAATATTTTGACATATGAACATTATAATAACACATTTCAAAGTAAACATTTATTGAATTTTACTTCAAATAATATGTTATCCACAAAAAGATCTTTTATTTTTAATAATTTAAAAAGAATCACGGATTACAAAGAGGACCACAAGTTATGGAAGAATAAAATTACGGATTTGAAAAATAAGTTGTTGATTAATGAATATCTTGAGGAATTTGTTAATTCTTCTTTTTAACAATTTTTTTTGGAATAAGAACAGAGCTAAGGTAGATAACAATAAAGATATTAGAAGTATTGATCATAATTACAAATACTTAAAATTACCTATTGGGGTTAATTTAGACAAGAATATTCAAGATGTATGTAAAGAGAATGAAAATCCAAAAACGTATATCGTTAAACGTCATATTCAATAAATTGAAAATAAGATATACAATAGAGTCCCGAAAACTCGCCCTAATATGGACCGAAGGGTGGCCGAGTTTGTGAAACTGCCGGGTTATCAGGAAAGGTGATAAAAAAGAATAAGTACGATTTTTTTTCGTAATAAAATACTTTTATTTGTTGCTTGAGAATACAACAGTTTTTACAAAGAATGCTATAAGTAAAACTTAAACTGTCCAAATAAACTTAAGAAAATATCTAATACATGAACTGTAAATAAATGTAACTTGTAACGGATTTGCGCTCGGGGTTTATCCGCCCTGCCAGGGAGTGGCCAAGTTATCCGGACTGCCGGATTATCGTGTGCCGAGTTTTCGGGACTCAACTGTACCAAATAAAATTCAATATCTTCAACAGTAGATTTCAATATTTCGTTTTATTTCTAAAACTTTCTCAAGGTTCCGAAGAAGGTAGAACGAGTCAAAATAAAATAAAAAGTATATAAATAGAAAATCTTTGATAAACAATATGAGATTGAAAGAATTTGTATATCTCACATAATTATTTGTTAGGCACTGATTATGTTATTATTATTACATTTTTTATAATGTGTTTTATTTTTTGATGATATATCAATACTTTCATTATTGGTTATTTCATTCTTTTAGTTAGAGAAAGATTTCTCTTTCTGCTTATGTTATACTTTTTATTTTATTTTGACTCGTTTACGAACCTTGAGAAACTTTTAGAAATAAAACGAAATATTGGAATCTACTGTTGAAGATGTTGAAGTTTATTTGGTATGTCTTATTTTGAATTTAAAGAGAATGAAGTTAGTATTATTTATTACAAAGGTAATAAATTATTCAAGAAAATGATTAGAAACAAATAGGTTGATAATTTGCACAAAATGGATGTTATTTATATTTTAAAATGTAGGAATTGTAAAGCCTTTTATATTGGAAGCACGGGTAGGTCGTTAAAAGAACGGATTCAATAACATTTAAGAGCTTATAAAAGTAACAAAAAAGGAATTTCAGATTGGGAAGATCATTGCTTGATTTATAACCATAATCCGGACCCTTTTGTCAAAATTTTGTATGAATCACACGATGAATCTGAAAGATTACTTCTTTAATCATGTTTTACTAATTGGAGTCAGTATCAATAAAGAAAAATCTTTAAATCTCATTTGCTATTTTTACAAAATTTATGAGTAATTATAAGAAGTTGAAAGAAATATTGAACCCACTGTAAGTCTGTATGTTTTTGTGTTAATTTTATTTATTTGGATTGCAGATGGTTAGTAAATGACTTTGTTATTTTATAGAAGATTTTTTTTTATTATTTTGTTATTGTTTAATTCATGAATCTGTTATTGTTATTTGATTAGGATATGATATTGGTTTTTTTGTTCTTCACGTTTAGTTCGTGAAAGATTTATTTCTATATAATTTATTTGTTGATTTTAGAAAGGAAAGATGTCTTCCTTTCTTTTCTTCTTATGTAAACCTTGAAGAAGTTCTTTGGATAAAACAACGAAATATTGATGAAGTTTATTTTAGACCATTTTTAAAGGTTAAATTTTGTGGGGTTTTTAATATTAATAGATACTACTTTAATTCATTAAAGTCCGTTCATTATATATGTGAAGAAACGTGATCAGTTAACTAATGATTATCATTTCCTTTATTTCTAAAGTTATTGCTTGGTCGCGTATGGAATGCCGTTTTAAGTGTTTACATCGTCGCCCTACAATGTTTTACATTTGTTATTTTTGTTGGTTTTTCAATATTAATTTATTTATTTAGCTTATTTTGGATTTCATAAAAAGTACGTTTTTAGTCGTCCATTTCTGTTATCGATGCCGGCCGCTGTTTTCTTGCCCGGCGTATGAAACAATGGGCCAGGCTTAGTGGTAAGCGAGGCTTCGGTTTCCTTAACAATTTTGAATACTGAATGAGGTGAAGTACTTGTTGGTTCAGCCGTTTTGTGATAGAGATAGACAACTTGAAATAAAAAATAATATTCCAAATGATTCCTCTCGATTGACCCTTCAAAGTTTTGTTGGAACAAAGGAACAGCGGTGTGTTTTCAGCAGCCATCATGTTAAAAACAGAAGTATACTGAATCACTAATGTTCAATTGTTCATCATAGAAGGAGCTGTCACGTTTCTTTACAAATATAATAAACGGGTTGCAGTAGCAGAAGCCCAAATGATCTCTGAACGAATAAAAACAAAAACACAAAGAATTATTGCAATAATATTTATTCTATCGTCCTAGCATTATCAGAAATGATGATGTGAAATATTGACACTATAATATCGTAATATAATGTAAATGAATTTCAGACTAGGCTTAGCTGTATTCCTACCCATGACTGTCTACATCTGCGAATTGAAAGAAGACGGAGAGTTGTGCTACTTTGTACCACACTAATTGTAGTGCTTGTTCCATAATGAACTTAGAGATATCGGAAATGTTGATCTGTTATCTGTTAAGAACCAGGTCGACTTCTGCACAAGATATATCGAAAATTCCAGATTTTTTGGCCAAAAGTAGGGGGTCGACTTTTCTATGAGATCGATTTTACTTGAATATATACGATAAGAATACCATTTGTGTTATCTTTTCTATTAATCTCATTTTTTTTTTTATCAATTAGTGGACAAAACTTAAAGTAACTGATCGCTTGGCTGCTTTAGTGTATCACTTGGACGAAGAAAAACGAAATGAAATTCTTCCTCAGTTGACTGACGTATTCCTATATAATATGCGTAATATGCAAAGGTAATTATTTCTTTTATATATCTTCAGTATTTCGAGTTAATAGTAATTGTATCATACAGATATATTCACAATATTTACAGCAATTTGATCTAAAGCTAGAAATTTTGTCGATATTAGAAGCTTTCTTAGCGAATTGGATTTCCAAATTTAAGGATAATGGAGTTTGATTATTTGATCTGAATTCACGAAAAATTTTACGAAGTTCTCAAAAATACTCGATATCTCTTTGTTGTCAAGACTGAAAAGACATCAGAAAGGGTTAAGAATCGATGGTTTATAAGAATGGCTAACTGTTATCAAAGTGCATAAGTTGTAGTTGAAGTACCATTATATTACGATTTATTTGAGGATGTGCATCCGCTAGCCGAGTGGTAAGGTCGAATTGGCTACTGGTAGGAGGTGAAGGGTTCGATCCCCGGGCTCGGCGAAGGGGATTAAATAATCAAATAATCACTAGTGTTCATATTTTAAGTTGTACCATAAATATTGGTCGTACCAAAGGTTAACCTGCCATTTTAACCGAGAGATTTTGGAGGTAATAGCCGACAAATGGGAAGAGAAATTATAAGTGTATATCTTTTACATTGAACAACAAATAAGCTGTATTTGAAATTTTATGGAAACCCTTCTAGGCGTACAAACAAACTGCCAAACAGAGAAGAAAAACACGTTAAGACTCTGCATGCTTTGCAGATTCAGTCAAAAACTTTAGTATTGACAGAATAGATGTTTTTGTTTTCTCTTTGCTATAATGTAAGACTTTGGCTTTGGGATGTAATTTCAATCTCTTCTTCCATTATCTTTAACCCCTGCTAATTTATCTCAAATAGTGTGTAAGCTCCTTTAAAGGCTGGAGATAGGGTTAGTCCCTAAATGAAATGTATCTTTAAAATTAATCCACTAATAATAGCACTTACGTGATTAAAGAAATGATCTATTTTAAAAAGTAGAATGCATGAAAATGAATCTTAATTTAAAGTTGAAAATTCGAAACCTTGCTGAGATCTTTTCTTTAATCACGTAAGTGCTATTATTAGTGGATTAATTTTAATAGTTTTAGATAGCACGTTAAACGTTCTTGGAAATGTATCTTTGTTTAAGATTGTTCAATAAAAAGAATTTGAGTCTTTCAAGCAGTAATAAAAACTATTCTTATTACACATAAATGTTTATTAATGACTTCCAATCTATTTGAATGGTTTCCATTTATGATTTCGTAGATAATAATAATAATAATAATATTTATTATACTTGATTTGGGTGTTAACCCTTTACAAGTGAGAGTGAGAATCTTCCACCTTTTTTCTTTTACAATATTAGTAATACAATTTCCTTTTGTTTTTATTTATAACTATAAATAAAATTAATATTAAAATTAATAGTAATAATAATAACAATAATTAATATTGTTTGGTCCTTTATATTAATATTTACACACACAAAATGGATAATATCTACAAATAAGATTTTTAACAAAAATAATATTCTTTTTATAATATAATAATAACAACAACATAAGTAATAGTAACAATATTACCATATAAATTTAGTTACCCCTCTTATTTATTCTTTATTTTCTAATTTCTCTAAAAATACTTTAATATATTTACATAATTCCTTATTAATTCTGTTTTGATTCAGTTGTGTAATCCACCATCCACCCCTATTGGAGATTTTTTCATTTTCTAACACCTTTCTTTCTTCTTTCATTTTTTCACATTCAAAAATTATGTGTGTCCAATCCTCTAGTCTATTGCATCCTAATCTACAATTTCTTTCATCTTTGTTTAACCAGTATTTCCCCGACTTCCAAATACTACCACATCTAATTTTAATATATATTTCTCTCCAATCGGAATGGATCATGTTTTTACATAAATAACTGGCCCCTTCAATTTGAACCTCTAGTTTACCATAGTAATTGTTAAATTTCGATTTTTGTATTTTATTATAATTACATTGCATATTTATTTCTATTAATTTTTTAATAATTATTGTTTTATATTCCATCCAATATTTATCCTCCATTATCTTTTCCAATTCTAACCCTAATCCTACTTCATTAAATATTTTTTCAATCTCTTTTATATAATTACATTTATTCCCCTTCTGTGCATTTTCTACCATGTTCTCTAAAATTATCTTTGGTAATCTATCTTTGTTAAGTTTCACAATTTTGGTTACATAATCTATACTCCTTTTAATACAATCTATTCTTAATGGATATAATCCTAATTCATTTTCCACAATATAATTTGGCGTATCTTATTCCATATTAAAATATAACTTAAAAAATAAGTACTGTATGTTTTCTAATTCCTTTTTAATTTTCCATCCATCTATTTCCATACCTTAACAAATGACACTTTTAACCATACTGTTAAACATGTATTTTATTTTTTTCCAATCATTTATTTTCGCTCTTTTGATTAATTTTATTAATTCCCAAGTTGCTGCTATTCCTTTTTCTTTTCTATATTTTATATTACATTATTACTATTTTGTGATGTGAACCATTTTCCTAAGTATTGATATTTATTTGTTACTTCGATCTCTTCATTTTTCCACATCCATTTTTCTAATTTTGCTTTCTTTCTCCCATTTCTAAAAATAATAATTTTCGTTTTCTCTAGATTAATGTTTAGACAGTATTCGTTTACAAATTCTTGTAAGACATTAATCATTCGATTAAGTTCTACTTGAGTTTCTACCAATATTACCAAATCATCTGCATACATAAGACTAAATATCCCCTCATTTTTAATTTTGATACCTCCCCACCCTTCTTCTCTTAACTTTAATTCTAAATTATTTATCAGCACTGAAAATAGAATGGGACTCATACTGCACCCTTGTCTTACCCCTTTTGTAATAAATATTTCCCTCCCTCCTTTATCATTTCCAACATTTATTCTAGTATCCTCATATATATTTTTTATCATTCTTAACATTTTTCCTTTTATCCCTACTTTGACTAATACTTTCATTAATATATTCCTATCTACACTGCCGAAGGCGGTTTTAAAGTCAATAAACATTGCAAAAAGTTTTTTCCTTTTAATCATTAATTGATTTCCTAGATATTTTATTTCTACCTATATTCCCGCTTTTGGACGCTGTTTCACATTCAACCCAGGATTACCAGAGTTCGGGAGGTTGACAGTATTTGATGTTGACGGTAAGTAGAAAGTCAATTAAGGAATACTTAGTAAAACATAATACATAACACACATATAATCACATCACAATTATTACATAAATCTTTTAACATAATCTTTAAACAAAATTACAACGTTCTCAATAATTATTATTTCAAAAATCAATTTGAACCTATCATCTGGCAGCATTTTTTGAATTAATGTAATACAGGAATGTTTATAGCTTAATTTAATTTTATTTTCTGGTTGACTTGAAAACTTCCGAAGTCAAATGCATTCATGACGTAAAAAAATATTACACACTTATTGTTTTTGTAATAATTTAATAGTTTCTTGTGTGTTCAGAAAATATGATACGATTAATCTACTTTATTTTAATGTTACATAGATTTATCATACTAATTTTCTAAATGTTTAAAAGCAAAGCAGATCTTTTATGTAGATCTGGAATGCTTGAATGTGGAAGACAGACGAAACTCAACTGCTGTAAATATAACGTAAGAAAATTATTGTGTCTCATGCTGTGAACAAATCCGATGTATATTGATTAGTTCACGGGCATGTTGCCGGTTTTTTTTACTCTTCACAATGGCTGGTGGTAAACGACAACATGCAAAATACCAACCATCTCCTGAACTTACTGCAATCAAGTTGATACTGAAATTATCAATGATGTAACTATGTTGTGTTCAATTACAGCCACAAAAAATTACAACCACAGAATTACATGCTTCTATATCTTTGATAGGCAGTGCTGACCAAGCTGTTGACCATCCAGTCGAGGATGGTACCCCGCATTGTTTTGTATTGATAACACTAGACTCATATCCGAATATTCCAAAACTAGCATTAAATAAATGCTGTGAAGACAAATAGGTAGACCCGAAAAATGCCGTCAAAGAGATAAAAACAAAACATTCAAGAGATAAAAACGATAAAAACAAAACATCGAGACCGCAAAACTGATCATCATCTGATTGCCTGGTGGAGGAGAGCAATAATATCATTTGATTTGCAATAAGACCAACTCATTACTGGAATGCAGTGTATGTAGTCCGGAGTAATACGTAAAATGCATCTTGGAAACATTTATTTTGACATAATTAAATCTGTCTCTTTTGTATGGTATCTAGACGTTACAGTATTATTGCCAATCTTACTTGTTCGTTATTTTACATTAGACAAGTAAGTAACAAGTCCGGTACTTTATTAGTCAATCGCTGGTATTTTCTTAAATGAAGATTAGGTCTCCAACACAAAAATGTAGATCATCCTTGCTATACTGAATACTGGGAGGAGCGGTTGAATCCGACATGGGTAAAATCTGACATAGGAATTGTGTAACAATCCATTATGCTAGTCGAGCTCAGCCTATATTCTTATTGACAGTGCTTTTCCTGTTTATTTATAATCTGGTTTTACGAAATCTCTATGAAGCAAAGCAGACATTTTAAGCAATTAGAAAAAGAACTGGAAGGAGAACTTAAAAAAACATTAAAATAAAGCTTTCAGATAATCTTCACTGGTATTTGGATTCAAACTCATGATAACTGAAATGCTAGAATAAAAAGCTTTTTTTGTAGATACTAGCGATAACTAAGGTTTTATCATTAAATCTCCAGACAGGGTAAATTAAAAACAAACAAACAATACAATTACATTCCCGCTTGATAAAGTTTGTGCACAGTGTAAATCTCTTCTTGAATATAGGAAAAAAAACTAAGCTATTTAAGGTTAAGATATAATATCCACAATTGCTTGAAGAGAGTTTTACATCTTGCTGTTTATAATAAGTTTATGAAACTAAAATAAGTTCAATCAATATTACTTGTAATTTTTCACATTTAGATTAAAAAAAATATTTAAAACCACAAAATTCAACTGCTTCAATGTTTAATGCGTCACCATAAATCATATGTAAGCGTACGACAACCCATTGTTTATCGAGGGGTGGTCGCTATCAACTACTATTCATTTATAAGCCAAGCCGATTATTAGCTCTTTTCACCACTTCAACTCCCCCCCCCCCCGAAACGTCAACGTGATGCTCAGGTAATACAGAATTATCAGAATTTTTACTTCTAAATAAATATAAATGTTGTCCAATGCATTTTTTTGAAATTCTGAGTCATACGTCCTATATAATTCTTATCACAATTGCTACAAAGAATACTTTAAATGACATTCTTCTGCTTCATGATGTCATTTTGTTTGTGATTAAATTTATTGATATTTTTACATTTCTTAACAACAAATATATTAAACTGCTTGCGAAAAAAGTTTATGGCTTCATTAATTTGATTAACAAAATGAGTTAGTCTACTGCAAAAATTCTATATTTTTTTTTTGGAAACACCTTACCGTAATTATCATAAATTTTTATTTTCACAATATTTTTCTCTTAGTTTACAAATTTACTTGGATATCCATTAATATTGAATACATTACTATATAAAGTTTTTTACGTGTACTGTGAAATTTTAATTGAGTCCTTTGACACCTGTACACTTGACAGTTAAAACATTTAAAAAAAATTAACACTTATTAAAAAAATTTAACACAAATTAAAAATTAAAACATTCAAAAATTTAAAAGTTACAATTACATAACCTGCTTTCTTCCCCGAGAGGGGACTTTATCAAATGTGATCAAAATAACAAAAGGTGGTTTAAAAAGGTTCAATTGTCCAAACGAGAGGAGTTATTAGTCCATGTGGTTCCGAAAAGGATGATGGGAAAATCCTGTGTTGTCCTGATGGCAATAGGAGTTGTTGTGATGAGAAATGTTGCCCTGGTGACACTTGGTTGAAACACAATTGTAAACATCACTATGTGGACTTGTTTGTCTTGTGGAGCATCGATCAGGAATTGTGAAGAAAGAAAGGATCTGTTATTCCTATAAAGTCTTCAAATAATATCTGAAAAACTAAAAACAAACTTAAAGACAGATTAGAGTTCTTATTTTATGAAATTCTTAATAATTAAAATTATGAATTAAGACTTTTTAGAGAAAATTTTTTTTCTCTTTCTTGGGGGGAGAAATCCATATTTTTGAATGGAAGGGACAGAGAGTTGTTCATTATAAGCATTTGCAGAGGTAGATATAAAGATGGATTCTAAACATTTTCTTTTGAAGTGTCCTTCACATGTCGCTATGACAGAGGGGTCCTAAAGTTTGATGGAGTGTTGGGTGTTCTTTGAGTGAACAAAAGTTAGGTACTCCTTGTTTTTGTTTTCAATGGCTCTCCTCTGGTCAGCTACCCGATCGTCCAAAGGTCTACGGGTCTCCCCCATGTAAAGGCATTTAAATGCGTCACCTGAAGAGCATAAACTACCCCTTTGTCCCAGGGTTTGAGCTGTGTAGATAATAGTATTTTGCAACGGTATTGGAAGCTGGAGATGTAATTCTAATATTGTAGGGTGTGCATAGTTTGTTGAGTTTAGAAAATAAAGTGAGATGGAAATCTATTGAGATATAGGTTTGTTTCCCACGGTTAGTTTTAGTTTCTAAATTATTATAGTATTGTTCACATGCCGTTTTTACATTCCTTCTATAAACCAGTTCGGAAAGTTGTCATTAAATGCCAGAGAAAGTTCCTTTCCTATAAACTTGTGTCTCAAATTTTCTTTCTGTTCTAGTAATTAGAATGTCTAAGTAAGGTATGCTAGAACTATGTTCATTTTCTATCTCTAGCTTAATCTCTTCTTCAATTTGTTCAAAAATATCCCGTATTCCTAGGATGAGGTCTGTATTCGAATAACAAAAGATGTTGTCAACATATCTTACATAGAGAGGAATGGAAATTTTGTCTGCTTCCAAAATCGATAAGGCTGTTTCTTCAATGTATAGAATTACCCAATCTGCTAATATTGGGGCTGCTGAATGTCCCATAAATAGTCCGATGGATTGTCTTAGGTTTGTTCCTCAGCTTTAAAAAAACTGCATTTGAAATAGTTGCTTTAGTTGAAATGATAGCTTTAGTTGAAGGAATTTATCCTTTGATAAATAATTATGAGCATTCTTATGAATAATGTAATCTATGGCATTAAAAATGTTTCTAAAATGGATGTAAATAACACCTTAACGTCCATTGAGAAAAGTTCCATATCCGGTTGAGGATTCAAGTTCTTGATTTTCTTTATTACTTCGACACTGTCTTTTACACTGTTTTTAGATTCCACTTTGAGTTTCCTCATTTTATAATGAAGATGATTAGCAAGAATTTCAAGCGCTGAGTTTTTACAATTGATGATAGGACGGATGGGGTATAAACCATCAGGATCTTTGGGTTTGTGAATCTTGGGTAGGCCTCGTAAAGTTGGAATAAGTAGGGAACTGCTTTTTAGTTTATCTGCGAACTCTTCGGTTATAATTCCTTTCTTATAAAGATTTCTGATTATCTTTCTGTTAATATTTAGGACACATTTTTCATTGTTTGAGAAGAAAGATATTCCTTCTGTATTGATCAAAAATTTTCTTATCATTTCGTTATAAGTCTCTTTTTTAATGATAACGGGATTATTTCCTTTATCTGATTTTAAAAATAATAGATCATTTCTATTGCGTATTTGTTTTAATTCATACAGTTCTAGTGATGAAATCTCATTTATCGGTCGGTTTCTGCTCATGGATCTTACATAGTTGCCTATTTGAGTTCTTAGCGAATCCGCTTGTACTTCATTAGGGATTTTTGAAACGACAGTCTCTATGGAGGCGATAGTTGTCCGCCATCTGAATTGGGAGGGTAAGTTAAAATTTAATCCTCTTCCTATCCCTTGTAGGGCCTTATTTTAATTTCATAAAATAAGAACTCTAATCTGTCTTTAAGTTTGTTTTTAGTTTTTCAGATATTACTTGAAGACTTTATAGGAATAACAGATCCTTTCTTTCTTCACAATTCCTGATCGATGCTCCACAAGACAACAAGTACACATGCTGATGTTTACAATTGTGTTTCAACCAAGTGTCACCAGGGCAACATATCTCATCACAACAACTCCTATTGCCACCAGGACAACACAGGATTTTCCCGTCATCCTTTTCGGAACCACATGGACTAATAACTCCTCCCCTTTGGACAATAACATGGACTAATAACTCCTCCCCTTTTTAAATCACATGTTGTTAATTTTGATCACATTTGATAAAGTCCCCTCTCGGGGAAGAAAGCAGGTTATGTAATTGTAACTTTTAAATTTTTGAATGTTTTAATTTTTAATTAGTGTTAAATTTTTTTAATAAGTGTTAAAATTTTTTAAATGTTTTAACTTTATTAGTAAAGTGTATAGGCGTCAAAGGACTCAATTGAATAGATTACCAAAGTCAGCTATTTTGTTTTTAAGCAAATCGGTTTTGGAACGTAACAAATACTATCTTCTGTAAAAATTCCTCAGCAAATTTTTCTTCATGTACATTGGATTATTGAAACAATAATATACTTTTTCCTTGGATTGGTTTTCCGTAAACGCTAGTCAGAATAATATTAATTTTAAACTTTATTTTCGTGGGTTTCGTGATTGTGAACCATTCTGCACTTGGCAGGTTTACTCGGTGTTCTCCCATTTCCCGTACACTTCCCCCAGCATACTTTCTCAGTCTTTTTCTCCGTCTATCTTCATTTCAGTAGGATAGCACAGTAGATCTAAAAGGTCGCGGTATTTGGCTTCCTATCAACCATATTCCCTCATAATAATAAGTAATAATGATAATAATAATGTTATATTAACAATCTAGATTTCCGATAGTTCTAAACTCTATTTCGTTGTCAATTTTATACAGTTAGCAAACCTATTTATATATTGTCCATGTGTTGAATTGTGACTTTTTTAATTATTACAAACATAAAGTTCAAGAATTGTAGTCGATACAGCTGGCTAATTTACAAATAAGTGTTTTAATCAAAACTTTATTACAAGACTATAGTTTCGAATGCATCATAGAGCAATGTTTTTCTAGTCATGCATTCGAAAGTACAGTCGTGTATTTAATTTTTTGATTAAAAGAGTTATTTTTCAATTAAGCGAGTGTATCGATTTCATTTCTTGAACTTTAAGTATGTTCAGTGTACGTAAAACGTTAACGTTTTTTATGTCATCGATATATCTTCTATATATAAATATATCATTTCTTACATTAGCATGGTGTATGTGTATTTAAGAAACCAACGAGCAGTGAATGTTAAGAGATGAAGACTCACACTCGTAACCGTATTCCATGATATATTTTGATGCTTTAAACGTTTAAGTAGTTATATTGTTCTGTGTTTTTAACCAAATTTTCATCCAATTTCACTACATAGCTTAATTAATTTTCACATTTGGAAGCAAAATCTCAACTAAATAATAACTGTGAATAAAGTCCCTAATTCATAAATTTTTTACATTTCAGAACTCTACTTTCATTTATTCATTGAAGCAACAGACATTCCACCGTTCTTATCCGACCGGGGCGTTGCTGTGTATATGCATGCCCCTGGTACAGCACCTGATATTTTCACTGGTGAAAACCTGATATTAAATGATGGTGATACCCCTCTTTACAAAATTGAGATTCTTGTGAGTAAAAGTTTGTTTACCCTTCAATATTATATTATAATATTATATTATAACTTCAATTTATATTAGGCATTTAATATGTATATATTAATTATTTTTTTTTAATGTTCACCAGTCCTATTAGGTATATCTATAAAAATGTATACCTGTATTATAGGTGCTGATCGATTGTTATATAAGGTTAATTAAAGATAAATAAAATTAGAAATTTATTATCATTTTCTCATCAATTACATCGCTGATTATTTGAATTTTAATACAGCTGATATTTTTACAATTTTTTATTTCATAGTTTTTCGAATTAATTTGACTAAATAACTTATATTTTATATAGTTATCTAGTCTTTGACCATAGTTATTATTTAAGTTTGAAATATTAAAAATTTTAAGCCAATTTTTTCTAGTTCCTATATTTTCAATATAATTTTCTTTTGCTCTTTTAACTTGATAAATATTTTTTAGAATGGTTTTACAAATAAACCTTTCTTTTATAGTTAAGATTTTGAATTTTTTTCTGATTTCTCTTTGTTCTTGTATTGTTTTATTTTTAAAGTTCATATAAATATTATCTAATATTTTAAAAGTTAATTTATTTATGTTTTTAATTTGATGTTTATTCAAAAATATCCAGCATTCAAGTCCATAATTTAGAACAGAATCTATTAAAGACTTAAATATTATTAATTTTTGCTTAAAAGGAAATAAATATTTAATTTTATAAAAAAGGTATGTGTATGTATGTAATTTTTTTACAACAAAATTATAGTGTACTTCCCATGTTAATTTATTATCCACAAATATGTCCAAGTACTTCTGTTGATATACAACTTCAACTTTATTACATGTACACGTACTATTATTTTGATTTAAATTAATATAATTGTTATTGTGTAGTATGAAATATAAATCATTATTTATTATTTTATTTTTATTTTTAATTAACATAACTTTCGTCTTTTTATCATTTGTAACCATGTTATTATGTATTGCCCACTTTGCTACATTATTTAAATCATGTTGGAGATAATTATATGCATTTGCTTGAATTTTATCACTACTAAGTAGTAGAACGTCGTCGGCATATATGTATATATTAGAATACTTCACACAGTTATTCATATATAATATAAAGAGCAAGGGTCCCTAGTTGGATCCTTGCGATACACCAGAATGAATATTATACAGATTACATAATAAATTGTTAATTTTTATTCGACATTTTCTGTTTTTTAAATAGTTTTTTAAAACATTTTGAATGTTTCCTCTTATACCCATTTTATTTAACTTTTTGAATAATAATTTGTGATTAATGCTATCAAAAGCCTTTTTGAAATCAATGAATGCTATGTAAATTATTTTCCCATTATCTAAATTTTCATTTATACTTTCATTAACTTTAGTTAGTAATTTAACCGTGCTATTGTTCGGTTGATAAGCATATTGATTATTATTTAAAATATTCGTTTTTGAGATGTAATTATAAATTGATTTTGACAAATAACTTTCAAAAATCTTAGATATATTAGAGAATAGGGAAATGGGTCTGTAGTTTTCCAATTCCTTAAATTTCCCTCCCTTAAAGATTGGGATAATATGAGCAATTTTCCATAGGTTTGGGAAGATACCAGTTGTAAAGATATTCTTAAATAATTCTACCAACAATGTAGCAATAATATCTTTAAAATCCTTAATCTCACTAATAGTTATATTATTACATCCTTCTGAGAAATGCATTTTATGTTTATTAATTATATTTAATATATCATTGTGAGTAGGAAATAGGATGGCCATGGAATTACTTCGTTGATTATCTTCATCCATTCTGTTACTTATTCCCCAATTTTTATTAAACTTGTTTTTCTGTATGAAAGTATTTTGAAAATTTTTAAAGATAGTATTATTATGATAATTTTCCTAGAGATTAATTAACTCTATTTTGCCACAGTTTTTCTCCTTATACTGTATTTTTTTATTTACAATTTTCCAAATATTTAAATTGGAATTATGCTGTTCGTTTATTAATTTTTTATAGTAGTTTTGTTTTTGTTTATTTATGAATTTTTTTAACCAGTTTCTTTTTCTTTTATAAGCTATTTCATAACTTTTATTGGTTCTATTTCCTTTATGTTTTTTAAATAATTTATTTTTTTCTTCTATGTGTATTAAAGTTTCTTTATTCATCCATGGTTGTTTATAAATTGAACTATTGGGATTATTTAAATTATTTTTTAAATTTGATTTATTGTTTTTATTCCAATTAATATATCTGGCTTTTTTAATTATTTTATTCATCTTATTTACATATTTGTTTGGGTTTTTAGAATAATTACTTCTAATTTCATGAATAAGTTTAGTTAAGTTCTTATTGAAAAATTCATCATTTAAGGAATAATTTTGTTTCTTTTTGCCTACTTTATTTTGATCCTTTGTGATAGTATTATTGCTTTTGGTAGTTTCCAGTAGAATGCTATAACGATCCGAGATATCCCATTCTATTATATTTGTAGTAATGTCTGTTATTAACTTTTGAAAAGCAATGATCGATACAAGTGCATGATGTTGAAACTTTAGTAGTAGCTTTTCTCGTTGTCATGTAACTGTGATTTGTAAAACCTAAATTATAAAAAATTTGAAGATAATTACAGGTATTTTTATTTAATGTCTCTTTTCCAATGTCTGTATTTGCATCGCCAACGTAAATTATGTTTGGATTTATTTTATTTTTTATATGTTCTATGGATTTTTTTAATTCCTTCATAAATAGTATTTTATTTATGTGTGGTGGTTTATATATAGCGTACATAATAAAATCATTTTTTTCTATTCCTTTTCTTTTTATATTGCATATTACACTTTCATACGTAATAGAATTCGAAACTTCAGTTATGAGTGTGTACACATTTTTGTAATAAATTATTATGCCACCACCTCTGGTTCTTAATTTGTAAATTTTATTAAAACCAGATATGTTAAACAGATTTATTTCATTTTCTCCTATATTAGTCTCAACTAGTACTATAAAATCTAGCCATTTAATTTTTTGATCAATATTTGCCATTAAGTATAGAAAGTTTGTTTTCATACTTCTAATATTTAAGAAGAGAATATTATTTGAATTGTTTTTTGGGTTCCATAAATTTAAATTATCTAATATATCTATCCCACCAAATTCTATATTATTTTGATGATCAGTCATTGTGTTATTCAAAGCTTATTTAGTTTGTTGATATAATTTACATTTTATTGAAATCTTCTTCACATTGTATGTTGATAATTTTGGCATTTTCATTTTTCCTTATTAATATTTTATTATTCTTAATCCATACAAATTTATATGCTTTTGCTTTGGCCTCTGTTTTGGTTTTCCATAATAAATTTTTGAAGTTTTGTGTTAAGTTTTCATTAATATATATTCTCTTGTTACCTTTTTCAGAAATATCTGCATTTGTTATATTTCTTTTTTGTTTGTATTGGAATAACCACATATCTCTATCCTTTCTATTTTATAAATAGAAATAATGGTGTATTAATACGTAGATATTACTCTGAACTGTTATGTACCTAAATTCGTTATTTTTGAATAGGTTCTATCTTAAAAATAATTTACTAACTTTACTAATAAAACTAGTTCAAGAACTTAGTTATTTTCTAACGACAGTTTCATTGAGAATTCATTCTTACATTTAAAATTATCATGATTTGAACATCCAACATGAACTTTGTGGTTAACTTTGTGATGGTTCTGGTAACAAAAAATAACTAGAACTTTTTATGAACTCCCGAGTAATGATTTATATTATTGTGAGCTGTGATTCGAAGAATAATTTCTCAATGACAGATATGAACAGATATTCACAAAATGCTTCACAATTCTGAACTTGAGGTCTCCCAGAAGACGAAATAGAAACATAATGCATCCTTTAGTAGATACTCCGACAGTCTTGAGTAGAGGTCAATTTTAAGAAATGTTTTATCTTGCATTACATTATTTACATTATTAAATTTCTTAATATCATGCGGGCATGTGTTAAAATGTAGCTCACCATCTATTTAATTCCTATTTTTCAGTGAATTACTTCAACGCAAATGAGACTATAAAAAAATCTGCTAAAAAAAGCCTTTAAGTAATTATCTGTATGAAAAAAAAGGACTGCATTAAAATTATGAGTAATTTTCGATATTAATAATTTTCGGTTTGGATTATTTTTATTATGAATATTTTCGATATGAACAGCTTTCGCTATGAATAATTTTTGATTTGGATAATTTTCGATATTGACAATTCTCGATACCACTGAATAATTTTCGTTATCGATAACTTTCAGTATGAATAATTTTTGATATCGATAATTGTCGGTATGGATAATTTTAGATATGAATAATTTTCGATATAAATAATTTTCTGTATGGATAATTTTCGATATGGATAATTTTCGAAATGGACAATTTTCGATACCAATGAAGAATTTTCGTTATCGATAACTTTCGGTAAGAATAATTATTGATATCGATAATTGTCGGTGTGAATTGCCGGCTTCATATGTGTTCGATACTTGGATTGGTTGATGAATTGGGATGACCCGCCCTCTTTCGGGTTTGATCAATATTCAGATTCAGTTACTGGAATGAATTAAAAAAGCAATCTCTTCTTTTACTTCGAAGTTTTAGATTTCTGCCCTATTTTATTCTCCATTCCTTTTAAATTAAGTTCCCATGAACGAACACATACCATAAGCAAATATGTCAGTAATAGTTTGGGCACTATCATGTTTTTGTAGATAACAATTTTTCATTTTTCAGTAGATTACAACAATGATTCATAATACTCTTGTAATGAAAAGCACTTAATGTATTTGATAACAAGTTGAAACATGCTTCACTTCATTATCTAATATATTAATCTCGAGACTTGTATCAGACATTGAAAATTAAGTATTTCCATTTCAAGAATTGATTTTCATTCCCGTAGCAAATTTATTTTAGTAGGTATTCAAAACAATGTGCAGTTGACAAAGTAATAAAACTTTCCAAGATATATTTAAAAAATTTGGAACAAAAATGTAAAATTGCTAGCTATTATTGGAAAAAGTGTCACCGAACTTTATAACCTGAGTACACACTTGCTTTTAATTTAATTGCTCTTGTGAAAAAGGAGAAAGACTTACAAATGTGACTTAGATACATTTCAGGATCACTATCAACGTCAATTTTTTGTTTATTGGATAACTGATGTTAAATTTTCTTTCGGTCTTTATTTGAATCAATTCTCAGAACAATGGCTTTATTAATAACAGAAACCTTTGCTTTTTTGTTAGTTTTCTCTTGAAAATTTTAATTTATAATATTCCATGAAAACACTGTTGCATATTGCAAACATTTTCTAACTTCACTAACTATGACGACAAATGGTATTACTGTTACTGCAAGTCAATAAAACTGAATTAAATATAATAAAATCTGCTTATGTTTGTTTTGTTTTGTTTTTCTTTTTGTAAGATGACTTCTTATTTTCTTTGTCTTGAATTGATTTCATTTTAGAAAGAATATCATCGTTTGGGTTATCCGTATCCTTCTAACTGCATTCAGGAAAATTCCTTAGATTTCAACTTATTCTTCTCAGAAGATAGACCATATGAATACACAACAGGGGTAAGTAATTATTAAAAAGCAGTATTTGCTTGTATTCTACCAAAATCAATAGCTAATAACTCAATAATTATTGATTAAATCCTGGGGAAACCAATGCAGGGCCGGTCATAAGGGGTTGCAGGGCTCCAAGTGATGATTACGGAGTTCCAACATACGTCGGGCATGGTCGACCGCAGCAGAACTTTTCGCCGAGAGCAAAACTACTTGGGTTTCCACGACCGTGCGGCCGCTCACAAGCCGAACATCTCTGCCATCAGTGCGAATCATCGGTTGCAACGGTGCAGAGCTCACCTCCATTGGACTGTTGAGGAGTGAAAAACGTTCTATGGAGTGATGAATATCGCTTCACGATCTGGCAGTCCGATGGACGCATGTGGGTTTGGCGATGCCCGGCGAACGCTTCTTATCCGATTGCTTTGTGCCAACTTCAATATAATGGTGGGGTAGGGGGGGTCATGGTTCCTTACTTCCTGCGATGAGCAACATGAACTCTGCGATGTATTGGGCCATTCTCGACAACGCTGCCCTCCCAACTCTGTGGGAACAGTTTGGGGAATGTCCTTTTCTCTTCCATCAGGATAACATCTGGGATCTCGCAATAAAACGTCCCACCCACATCGTCCATCTTCCGTGGCCAGACTCAGTTCAGCTGTCATGAACAACTGGAGGTCACTTCCTGCAAACACCTATGAAAACCTGATGGAAAGCCCATCTCAGACATGTACAGCATCATCGATGCAAAAGAGGGACTGGCATCTTATTATTATGTGACTCAGCAGTCTCCACGTCCAACACCAGTCCGACACCAGTCTCCACGGAGTGTCCGGGTACTTTTGGCCGAATAGTGTATATTCAAATACCTATATATCTATATTAAAAATACATTGGAAAGATTACAATGAAATGCAAATGCAAGGCCTGCAGAATCTCCTGCTATCAATGCTTGTTACTTTTGTCTCTGGGGTTATGTCAAGGATAGAGTCTATCGAGGTAGGGCTCACACGCTACAGGATTTAAAAAATGCCATAGACAAGCTAGTAGAGCGCCCCCCCCCCTTTCTTTAATGAAATCCCTCCCCCCCTGTCCAACCTCCTTAAAACTTCATTACAAACACTTTCTAAAATAGAACTTTTTTTTGGTTCTCTACAGTTCTTTACAGTCATGGTTTTTGTCGAAGGAAGCTGAATTTTAAACAAAAAAAAATAAAGTTTGATAATATTATAGCAAATACAGATTTAAGCTGGGATCTCTGCCCTTTTTTGTAAAGAGAATACATCGCTCCTGCCTTTATTTGTTCCTTAGTACGATATCTTCTATAGAACATTCATGAATTGTAATCTTTCCAATGTATTTTTAATACAGATAAATAGGTATTTGCATATACACTATACGGCCAAAAGTATCCGGACAATCCGTGGTCGGGACGTGGATACTCCTGAGTCACATATTAATAGGATGTCAGTCCCTCTTTTGCATTGATGATACGCTGTACACGTCTGAGATGGACTTTTCACCAGGTTTTCATAGGTGGTTGCAGGAAGTGACTTCCAGTTGTTCATGACAGCTGAAGTGAGTCTGGCCACGGACGATTTGGGTGGGACGTTTTATTGCGTCCCACAGATGTTATCCTGCTGGAAAAGAAACGGACTTTCCCCAAACTGTTCCCACAGAGTTGGGAGGGCAGCGTTGTCCAGAATGGCCCGATACATCGCAGAGATCATGTTGCCCGTCACAGGAAGTAAGGGGCCCATGCCGAACCTGAACCCCCCCCTCCCCCACCATTATATTGAAGTTGGCACAAAGTAATCGGATAAGAAGCATTTGCCGGGTATCGCCAAACCCACATGCGTCCATGGACTGCCAGATCGTGAAGCAATATTCATCACTCCACAGAACGTTTTTCCACTCCGCCAGAGTCCAATGGAGGTGAGCTCTGCACCAAAGCAACCGATGATTCGCATTGACGGCAGAGATGTTCGGCTTGTTACATCCTACAACGGTGACATCCGATTATCATGCCATGTTCGAAGTCACTGAGCTCGTCTGACTTACTCATTTTATCAGGAAATCAGAATTATGAATTATTATCGGGAAATCAGAAGCCCCCACCAACGCTTCTACAGCGTCTGATGACGCATCAAACCTCCTGATCTTCCCGATCCACTTCGTCGGAAGGGTAAACGGATATTTTTGGCGATATAGTGTATTATGTATCCAACAAATAACGTGATGTGTTTAAATCGCCGTAAGTTGATAATTATTAAGCGAATCGATCTCAAAATTTGGATTGTAGGCCTATGGGTCATGGGGAATGCAATCATGCGGGAAAAGCCCCTAGATCACATCAGAGGACATGTGGCGCTGCTGCCGGTTATGCAAAAGCTGCTCTCCTTGAAAAGGTTTGTCCACGATACCTCATGCATTAGTCTTGAACGTGAGCAACGAGAGTCTGCACAAGTTACAGTGGTTCGCTAGGCATTTTTATTGCGAAACCAAGTGTTTCCATTCCTGCAGCATCTTGGTGCCCTAAACACAGTGGTCTTCATTAAAAATGGAGCTTCAGCGCACACATCACATGTTGCTTGGAATGCGATTGCAGAGTGCATCTATAGTATAATAAGAAAGCATTATGCTACTGCAAGGCCCGCAGAATCTCCTGCTATCAATCCTTGTTACTTTTGTCTCTGGGGTTACGTCAAGGATAGAGTCTATCGAGGTAGGGCGCACACGCTACAGAATTTAAAAAATGCCAAAGACATGAATGTGGGCTTCTTCATGATTAATTGCTCCGAATGTTATTGAGCACGGTATGTATCGAATGCAAATGACCTCTGAGGATGGAGGTCTGATTCGATCATCCGATCTGTTCCACAATTCCTAATTCGGACGAACAACATTCATAGAAGATACTGCATAGCCGACAACAGCGACACGTGGCCCCTGATGGTAACTATGTGAACGAGGAACTTGTTTTCACATGATTCCATTCCCACGACACATAGGCTACAATCCTAAGTTAGAGATCGATGTGCATAATATTTATCAACTTGAGGCGGTTCAAACACATCACTCTCTAACAGACACCTGGTGTTCGCGTAGGGATTTGATTTAAATTTCTTTCTTTTCCAGAAAGTTGATTTTCACGACATTATAATTTTAAGGTGAAGTGAGAGAGCTGTTCTTTTTCACTTCTATAAAATTTATCTATGCTTCTCAGTTTCCAGATTATTTCAAGTGAAAAATCCTGTCTAACTTCAAACATGGAATGCTTCTATAGTGATTCTGGTTGGTCGATCAGATCATGTGACTAACTGAATTTATTGATTCATCATACACAGGCAGAACAATCTCAATTCATTCATATCCATATGCCGAAGCCGGCAAATAAATATGTTTTGTTAATCGTTTATTTACTTCTGTCAAGCCATTATAATAATATCCTCCACTGCATTGGTGACGCAGACGTGATTTCAATAGATATAAGTTCAACTCATATGATTTTTAACTATTATCCTCCGTATCTCAGTGATAACACTGTTCTCACCGTTGACAAAGGGCGGGAATCAATCTTGTAATAATCTCTACGTAAAGCTTCTCAGATGCAACCTTCGGTTCTATGCGATATAATCCACATTCTTATCGGATGCTCTACACCTGTGGTAGACCATTATGGTTTATATGAACTGAATACTTTCTTTGAAGTTGGTCTCAGAGGTCTTTTCAGGTGGTCCTTCCTTGTAGGAAATGTATCAATTCCAACTATACGTACTGATTTTCTGTACAATTTTGGTTTAAAAGCGGATTTTTGTAAACAGAAGTTAGTTGATACACAAAACAGACTTACTAGTCATTAAATAACAGTAATATTACTGTTTTATTCGATTAAACTTGTTACTGGAGAGAGTAAATTTCATCTATTTCTTCGTAAATATCCGGAATAACGAAACCTCTTAGGCCTTACTTTGAAAATAAAGTCAGTCGTACACTACATAGAAATTGTTATCTCCTGTTACCATCAAACCACGACGATTACCTCCAGATCGATTACGCATCGGAAAATCTGATCAACTTAGGACACATGTGACCAACGAGAAGCAACAACGCATTACACCTTCAGAAGAATCCTAAAAGTGTTGTCCAAAAAGGACTGGAGACACGTAGGAGAGTATAGAGTCTTCAAATGGCAAACCCTCAAAGACAAATATGACGAATCCAATATGAATATCTATCACCAAATACTTAAAAACGCTGCCCACTTTCACAAAACAGCATTTGTACTCTTCTTACATTATTTGAGAGTACTTGCATGCAATTTGGACTATGCTATGCTGAATCCATTTTTCAATGATTTGTAAATGATTTAACTCGAGATCTTCTATTTATGTAGGTATTCGATGATGCTATATTGGTTGCATTAAAATCCAAGGACGAACATTTAGAAAATGTTGTTTGACCGCCTAAAACAATATGAATTAACCTTAAAACCTTCAAAATGCATATTTGGAGCCTCCGACATTGAAGTTCTTGGTTTCAATGTATTTAAAGCAGGAATAGCACCTCTTCGAAATCGTGTGAAGACTATCCCAAACTTTCCACTGCCAAGCCCTTTAACGCAACTACAACGTTTTCTTATATAGTTATTACAGATGGTTCATTTCCAAAGCAGTTGACATTCTTGCTCCATTACACAATTTTCTGCAAGGAAATCAAAATACTAAGGAGCATCTAAAACAAAGGAAAAGAAACTTGAATGGTGTAAAGAAGCTGAAAAAAATCCTTTTCAAACTCCAAAAGAAGCTTTAAGCCAGACTTTTTCGCCAACCACTCGGGAACCAAACTCATTGTTTATGGCGATGTATTAGATATTGCCATCGGTGGCTCATTTATGCAACTTTCACCTGATGTTTGAGAACCAATCGCATTTCTCTCTAAGAAAGTGAATTCCTCCTACAGCAAACGGCCCATGCACAATCGTGAATTGTTGCCCATCTACGCTTCAGCAGAAAAGTTTCGACACATGATGGAAGATGGAGTTAATTTTCATTGATCAGAGAAGTTTAATTTATGCATTCAAATAACGATTAGTTAATTGTAGTCCTCGCCAACTACGTCCTCTGAATTACATCTCACAATTTTCTACTGACATCAGACATATCAGCAACGCATTCAACATCGTCGTAGATACCTTACCTAGGATTGAAAGTGACAATATATCTATATCTAATCTATACCTACAACACAAAATTTTGAAGAATTTGCTCCAGCACAAATAAAAGACAAACAACTTCAAAACTTTTTGAAACAGGAGTCATCTCTCATATTAATAAAAGCATTCTTTCCTATTGCCAATTTAGAATTGTAAACTGTGATATACATACTAAAAGACTTCGCCGATTTGTGCCGGAAACGGTCCTAAAACTGCATAACCTTTAACATAACAGCTGCATAAACTTTTGACATCCTGGAATTGTATTCATAACTAAAATCGTCACACCTCGTTATGTATGGCCTCAAATGAAAAACATGATTAAAATATTTGTTAGGACTTGTCAACCTTACCAAAGATCAACAGTACAGGAACCTACTAAAACTCCTCTTGGTACATTTGCTTTGCGATATGCTTCTTCTCTCATCTACTTTTAGATTTATTTGGTTCTCTACTATCATTTGAAAAAAAAAAATATTGTCTTACAATAATTCACCCGATGGCCAGAAGCTATCCCACTCCCAGATATCAAAGCAGAAACAGTATGTAAAGGATTATTTGATGTCTTGATTTCAAGATTTCGTTGTCCGGCTGACTCAGGACCAATAACTTGATTCATTTCGACACGAGATGCTGGGTTCAAACCGAATTCGAACCTTAGCATATCATCCAATTTGGTAATAGACTTATTGAACATTTTCATCAGGATTTGAAAAATGCTCTAAAAGCTCATGAGCAGACAAAGTGAACTGAAACTGACATGTCCAATTACGCTACTCGGCATTTGATCAGCCATTTAAGTTGATCTACAAGCATCCTGGTTGAAATTTCGTATCTTACAACTCCAGTTTACACTTGTGTATGGTAAAACTTGTGTATAAAGCCAATATATCTACCAACATATCTGCCAATGTGTTTCAAACCAGTGATATTTTCGAACCTGTGATGTCTTCTTTGTGACACAACTCAAACAACGGATGAAAATCCTAAATCCCATTGCCACTTGGAAAAGACACATGGAAAGACTTGGAAAAAACGTGGAAATGTCCAGTTTTCGTAAATCAATCTGTAAAAACCTGCACACACATTTTCGTAAGAGTAGATTCAACACAACCACCTTTAACCAACCATAGACTGGTCCTAACAAAGTAATATACGATCCACAAGCAAAACAATTACCGTAGAAATAAATGGTAAGGAATGCACTGTTTCACTTGATTGTGTAAAACCAGCATTCATGTTAAGAGATGATACGAATCCCAATTTTGATACTACTCTCAAAAATGAATCACCAGTGACAAAAGACTAATCCCAAACGATCCCAGTATTTTACAGGAAATATACTCATTAACAAAAAAAACTACGCTCCTAGAAGGTGTAGTCCGATAGAGATAAAAATTGGTGGAGAGGAAGATTATATACAGAATAGAAAATGATTAAAATTTCAGACAAATTGAATGATTTATTTCTGAGTTACAGAGTTACAAAGTAACGAGCTCAATAAGATGTTGACCCACTTCTACCCTGAATGCAAGCTGCCACACGACGTGGCATAGTGATAAAGCTCCCTGATGGTCTCCTGCGGTATTTCTTGCCAAATTTGCTCCAATTGTCGGGCTAGGTCATCCACATTCCCTGGTGGATGCAGTCGCCTTCCATCATATCCCAGACATGCTCAATTGGAGAGAGATCTGGGGATCTGGCTGGCCAAGGAAGTGTTTCACACGCTGCAAGACAGGTCATAGCAACATGTGCCGTATGTGGTCTGGCATTATCTTGCTGAAAAATAAGGCCAGGGTACTGCAAAAGCAAAGGTAGCAAAACAGGTCTCAGAATGTCGTTGACGTACCGCTGTGCTGTAAGTGTGCCGCTAATGACGACCAAAGGGGTCCGGCTATCAAGGGAAATGGCACCCCAGACCATAATTCCTGGTTGAGGGCCTGTGTGGCGTGCAATAGTGAAAGCAGCATCGGTACGCTGCCCTGGGCGTCTCCAGACACGTCTGCGACGATCCTCAGGACGCAGTTGGAAGTAGGATTCGTCGCTAAACACTATACGTCCCCAGTCAGCATCATTCCAACCGCATCATTCCGGATCGAGTCAAGCACCACTGTAATCTGGCCCGACGGTGTGCAGACGCGAGTGGCAGGTGGCGTAGTGGTCGGTATGAGCGTAGATGTCGCTCTCTCAGCCGTCTGTGAATGGTCATGGTGGACACTCGTGTGCGGTTCGCACGTCTGATGGTTGATAACGATGATTCAGGCGCTGTGACGGCTGATCTGACAATCACTCTATCCTCCCGCTCTGCTGTGGCTCTAGGGCGACCGCTACCTTCATGACGCTGAAATCTGCCACTGTCCACCCATTCCTGCCAGCATCTTCTAATCGCCGCATCACTTCGACCTATATGACGAGCGATTCTCCGATTTGCCCAACCTGCCGCTTTCAATCCAATGATACGACCTCTTTAAACTCTGACAGTTGCACGTAATGAGCTCGAATCCTGCGGCGAGGCATTTTTTCAGTCGTTGAAAGGTATCCTAACTCGCAATGCAACAGAAAGTTTGACCATCAGATTGAGAATCGCTTCTTATAAACACCTGCTAAGTGCGCAGTTCCAATGCGCTGTAGCTCTCACTATTCATTCATTGGACACCAAAGTTTAATCATTTGCATGGGCGGTCTAGGAAATGTCATTGCAATCGGACAACTCCTTCTAGGTGCGTCTTTTTTTTTATAATGAGTGTACATTGCTAAACTGTCAAGAAATAACTACAAAAATTAGTTATGTCAAGTTTCCAAACAACTCACTGAGTTTAATTAAGTGCGAGTACAGGATGAATCTAAAATATGAGGACAAGCTGCAGGGCGGGTTCCCCGTGCCAAATGAAGTAAAAGTCAGATAAACATAGGATCGAAAGAGCATTGTCACTGAGTTATTCCAATCCAAAGAACGAAGCCAGACCACAATAGAAACAATGGACTTGAACAGTATATTTACTATGAAGTGTGCGGTGACCACATTGTGGTCAGGGGCGGTCTGGCATCATTGGGAGCCCTTCGGCTGGAAACGAATTTGCGACCCTTTCCTTATCAGGTGGGGGGGGGTTCTGGGGGTATGGAAAAAATTAAGGGTTATTTTTATTACTACACAATAATATTTTTATTGTTTTATTTTTATTACTATCAATAATATTGTCATTATTAGCATTATTTCTAAAATTTCTGTGTACAGTATATTAATATACAGAATATTTATAAATAATACAAATAATGACAAACTTTCCGGTGGATTCTATATATCTTATTCAAAATTATCAAAAGTGATCAGATGAATAACAACTATTCATAAGTTTTACTATACCGTAGCCTACCAAAAAACTTTTTCCTTAATTCTTCACTAGTATTAGCTACTTTATCTATGATTAGATCCTTGTCTAAACTAGACCATCCCCCTGTCTCCCCCTGGTAAGTATGAGATAATCCAAGAAGAATCGATTCCAAGTGGTTATTGCAAAAAGTGATATTTTATTCCTTTTCAAATAAACTCATTATTTGATAGCGCGCGAACAAATAGAATAAAAGTAGGATTGGATATTGGGGGACCAGCAATAGTCCAATAGTTAGCATTCCTGATTGCGAGGAGTAAAGTCCTCGGTTCGAATCCCATGCAAGGCGGAAAAAAAAAGAAAATTTTGTAATCTGACTTTCTCAGCAAGGGAAACTAATTATTATTGCGCCGGACAGACAGAGAATAAAAAATTTTAGTAATATTGATTGAAAAACAAATCTCGGTCCACATTCATTGGAATCAGGTTGGACAATATATCTTGAATCAGAGTTGATCCTAGCCTGTTTTTTACAATTTTTACCTTAGAAAATACCCTTCCACATGTTACTTGTGTACATGGAAGGGTAACAACAAACTTGTATGCTGTTTATAGGTTAATAAAAAGCCCAGATCGAGATAATTAATAAATATTGGGGAAAGCACAGGCCAAACATTTGAAGCATTGTCTATTTTCGGTGCAGTGGACAAAATTTTCTTCTTTTTCTTCTTCAGAGTCAACATGATCATTTTCACTGTCTTCTTGACTAGGCATATCTTCTTTTTTATCATATTCAACTTTTTCACTCTCGCATCTTGTTAAACTCTCGTATTGATCTGCAAACTGTTTAGCTCTATTAGTAAAAGACTTCTGTCAGCATTATACAGTTTGGGAATAGTGCGTAGAATGTCTGGAGGGAAAATATCTACGTTAGTTATTTCACTAAACTTTTTAGGGTCTAGCCAAGAGCAATCTTTTAAAATGTCTTTGTTGGGTACGAATCTTTCTTCAATACATGTTTTGGCTCAGACCCCTTGCCGACCAAATATTTAATTAAATTGTAAACACGTTGAACTCGCTTTTCCCGGTTTCTGGGGTTTAAGATCGCCTGTCTGTATTTATAAATACGTTGATCTCGCATCCCTCGGTTTCGTGGGTTTAAGATCGCCCGTATTAATTACTATCTACCTAAATTAATTCTTTTATAAAGTTTAATCTTATAGAGCTCAAGACAGTTAAGTTGATTTTGCAAAATTAAAATTTTTTTTTTATGTCCGGCAGTAATATGTAAATCCCCATTCAGGGCCCCATCACAGTGCTTAGTATTGAAGGCTATGTTGGGCCCTAACAGTGGAATTTTTATGAGCGTAGCAATGCAAATGCAGAAGCCAGATAAACTTCACTTTCCAACGGACTGTGCTAATTACGCTTAGTACAGTCTTAGTACAGGCCCATACCCGCCCAGGCGAACTTCTCTTCTAGTCTTCTTAATATTAATGAGTAATTGTAAACACAGTACCCGATATAGGAACATGAATAATCAGAAATTAAAACTAAAGATAAATCTGGGTAAAAAAAATAGTGTATCCCTCGATGTTCTCGATTGTGTGTAACTTTCGAGTGTGAGTTTCCACTGTTTACTTTCACTCATCTGCCCTGTCCTCGTCGGGGGCCCTCCCTGGGCTCTCTGGGCTCGGGGCCGTCGGCGATCGCCGACCTGCCGACCTGGCCAGACCGCCCCTGATTGTGGTATTGTACGACGTACATGCTATCAAAAAAAGATTCTGTCTATGTCTAATGTTTCCATTGTAGTTCTGACTTCGTTACTTTGGATTGGACTGAGCAACCATGCAGTTCTGGTAATATCTTTATCTGATCTTTTTTTACCTCATTTGGAGTGGGGTACACGGCCAGCAGTTTCACCCCCTTTTTTCGATTCACCCTGTATTGTGATAAATTTTTTATTTGGCTATATTATTCAAAATACTTACTATTGTGCATTATTAATTAACTGAAATGAAAGACATTACTAAAACAATAAATACAATATTCAAACTCTAAACATATCTTAATTAAATTGTTTGTGTGAAATGCTTATATTGTTTTTGTAATGTTATATCATAAATTTAACGTGTGTTAAAATTGTAGTTAAAATTTAAAGACAAAGGCACTAAAATTGGTTTAAAAAAGGTTATATAATTTAAAAATACATATAAGACATTTTGAGAGGCTTTAACAGCTCTCCTTGTGAACTGCAAGAAATCTTAAAAAAGGCTCTTATTTATATAATTTTTACAATATATTGACAATGGTAACAAAGTAAAATCTAAAGACCTCTGGTGGTGTAGAGGAGCATCTTGAATAACCAATTTATAACCTTAACATATATGTAATCTGAAATTTGAAAAATCCCAATACAAAATTCAGAATACTGTTTCTGTGAAAACACGGCCGAATTTGTTTTCACTTCATCCGCGGCACCAGTGTGAAAATTTGAAACTAAAATTTAGAAAAACGCAAACGCAATTGAACACTAAACTAAAAAAACGCAATATATAAAAAAATTTATGCTCTTTTTTTTTAGACATAATAAAAATATTACTTTTTATGTTATTTTATATTTTTGTCCAGAACATGTTGCCATGACGACTATCATTGGAATGTCAACATACAAGCAGAAAAATATGGTCATTTCTCATTAATTTTATTTTAAACGCACGTTGCAGCACTTGATCTTATAACAAAAGACACGATCTCCATTATTTCCATTGTCATCATTATTTTGATAATAATCTTCTGTATCTTTTATCGAGATCTTTTATCCAATTGTTAGGCTATTTCTTCACTATCTCATTATCAGAGAGAACAGTTCGGTTAATCGAAATTTAAGTTCCAATAACACACCTTCTCTCAATTCTAATTAAAGAATAACTCTGTACATAGGTATACAATCAACAAGTTTAATTTTCAATTGTAAATCTGAAATTCCATTTTATTTGTTTTGTGAACTTTGATTTGTGCTATATTGTTATGTAAATAAATTGGAACTTTTTGTAGGCATGTAAAGATAAACTTCATTACGATTTCTTCCTGCGTGAATTGAATTGCAGTTATCAAGAACTCCCACCTCAGTCAACAAAAGTTAACTTATGTCGTAAGGGTGAGTATTAATTTCTCCTTTATAGTTTTCAAATCATCTTTATAGAAATAAATGTCTGAAAGTGTACATTTTAATGAATAAACTATTGACAAGAAGGTATATACTTACAGATTGCTTATTAGTTCCATTTATTTATTTATAAAATTCCCAAAATCAATACGTGAAGTTATAAAGTAATATACTCTAATTGCCTTATTTTCAACGTCATAAGATGCTTATTACTGTAACATGAGAGGCATCGAAAATAGGCTTATAACGACAGGACTTATAACATATGTATAACAGGATCACATTCAGAAATCCTTAAGGCTAAAACTGCTGTGGTATGAAATAGGCTCAACATCTTGTGTTTGCTGTTAGAAAATTCAAAACGAAGAAATACTTCAACTATAAAAAGTATTAAAGCAATAACATATAATTTCACTGAAATAAAACTGAAAACTATGTTAAAATAAGGAAATTCCTACGTTTAGAATAGCACTGCAATGATCCATTCATATTGATTAAACATCGTAACATCTATGAAGATGACAATGCATTATGTCCGAAAAAGTCAACAATATTATTTAAAATATTATTGAAATGTAGATGATATATAAGAATTGACAACTGACAATAATAGATATCTACTAAGGTTGACAAAAATGAATTTGTTTTAATAAAAGCATAAACATTTGAGCAGTATTTATAAACTTTCACTATCAGTGTCACCAAATACATTAGTTATATCTTAAATTTCGTGTCAAACCAAATCACTACAGTTTTCTGAATTTATACTCTTTGTGCTTTTGATTCGGTCATTAATGAGAGTGTTTTTGTTATCGCAAAGAACCTAAAGAAAAGCTAAAATTGACATTTAGGTTGAGGCCAGGTGGTTAGTCAGTTGCCAGCCCCATCTTTAATTCTCCGAATAAAAATGCGATACCCATTCTACCAGAGGGCTGGGTAGAGCCGTTGATACCAGATCTCTGCCGGGATCGGGGATTGAGCCCCGACACTTCACAGTCAAGGGCCTTCTCACTTGCATACCGGGCCCACAGAGATTACAGTTACAATAAACTACTAAAAGCATATAATAATAATGGAATCAGTTAAAACCGAAAAACACAAAAAATTTAAAAGATAAAAAAATAAAAAGTAAATAAACAGAAAGATATACAAAACCAATTATAAAATAATAATAAATAAAAATAAAAACATAAAAAATAAGATAAAACTATAAAATAAAATAACAATTACAAATACCAAATGCATTTCATAGTAAACACATTTGGAATTTGGATATTCTAAAACAGAATATTTTATTCAGGTGGTCGATATGTAAATGGCACTTTTTTGTTAATTAATAAGAATGAAGTGAACAATATATTGGATATATTTAACAAATTAATAATGACATTAAATTTATAATTGAAAAAGAAAATAAAAACAAAATTCCCTTTCCCGATATTGTAATTAATAGAAAGAATAATAATTTTGTAACCACAGTATAGAGAAAATCTATCAATGCTAACATTACAATCAACTATTTATCTGCCGGACCATTAATTTATAAAACTAATGCCAATAATTTGGCAGTCACCAGAGCCATTAAAATATGTTCAAATGATAAACTAATGTTTAAGGAATTAAAAATGATTAGACAGATTTTTTTTATATAACAATTATCCTCTACATTTTATTAATAAGGTGATTTGAGCAACATTACAGAGAAATAAATTAATGAAAATTCACACACAGTTAGTAACAAAGAAGAAAAGGTCATTAAGAAATTTGTATCTATCCCATATGAAAAAAAAAAGCTTGCTCTAAACTTAGACAAATAAATGTAAAATTGGCACATAAGGCAAAAAACACATTAAGAAATATTTTTAGTAATGATGTTAAACACAATGTTGACACTTTAAACAAAATGGATGTAGTGTATGGTATCAAATGTGAAACAGATAATAACAAATGCAGATATTTTGGAGAGGCGAAGCTCAAGGACCCATATGAAACAGCACGAAAAAGCTATCCGTACTAATAATTTACAATATTTAAAAGCTGCACATCATTAAAATACAGGACATAAAATATTAGTAGAAAGCCCTATTATCTGGAAAAAGACCATTACTTGAGAAAATTTCTTGAATCTTTGTTAATAAAATCAAAAGAATGCTATAATACTCATATCTGAATTACTAATGCATTACCATACAATCTGCAATAATGCCTATCATCTTATTGTTACATGGTTGAACATTACTTTATTGTAAATAATTAGATTCTAAAACCATATGATTATTACTTTGTAAATGTTATTAATTCGTAAGCCTATGTTTTTCCTTTTTTTATAACACTGTATCATTTGATAAGGAAACTGACATTTATAACTTCGAAACACGTAATGAAGTCATTTTATTATTTTCTATATTTATTGGTGTGTTTGGTCTATACCTTTAACATTGATATTACACACAACAAAGAAATAAATGAAAAATATATGTTTTTTTTCTATATTTGGTGATGAAGACATTTTTGATCTTGAAATATGATAATAAGAAACATTTTATTTTTCAGACTCTTTGTTTTGATTTTCCCGCCCTCAGCTTGGTATTCTTTATTTGTAATTATTATTTTATTTATGTTTTTATCTTATTTCTTATGTTTTTCCTTTTATTTATTTTTCTATTTATGATTTTACGATGGATATTATAGTCTATTCTTTTTATTTATTTTTTATTTTTTCCTTTTTTTTATTTATTTTTTTAAACCTAGAATTTTATGATAAATTATTATTATATGCTTTCAATTTTCCTATCACATGTTAAATAAAGTCGCAGAATACAATATTGTTATCCTTCCGTAATAAATTTGAAATTTAATATACAGCGTTTTAATTACTGACAAACACTTTTAAAAAAATAAATTTTCAGATACAGTGAATATTAAGAAAATTTGAAATTTTAATTTTTTGTTCTTTTTCTTTCAGATGCGGTTTCGCAAAAATCCCTTAGTTGTCCAGTAAGCTGCCAGTGAGTTTTAATCATCTTTTTCCAAATAGACCCTTTTTATGTTTTTCAAACGTTTGTTAATGATAGTATTTCTGTTGCCAGAATAACTATAAGAAACTTTAAAATAGACTTATAATAGTCACTGAGGAACATTGTTTATAGTTGATTAGGTTGAAAAGAATAAAAGAAAATTTTGTTCAGTGATTCAGGCAGTAACGAGAAACAAATTAATTCACTGTTTGTAGTAAATACGTGAGGTCCATTCAATTTGCATTCTAACAAACGCTTGCATCGTTAAAAGTGACTCTACTCTTGAATGGATCGCAGAATCTCATTTATTCCAGCAATTGTAAACAAGTAAAAATTTCAAGCCATGCATTGAATTCATTTAGTCGATTTAGATTTCCAATTTGTATCATTGGGGGGGATTCATACTCAGTGGCCACATTTCAAATCATAAATGTTCTCAGCATAGTCAAATCGTGTACCGAGTAGGCGGAAAGTCCGTATACCCCTGTCAGTATACTGGATTTGTTAATGCATTGATGTGCACATTATGGATCCAAAACATCTGTATGCACTCCTCCTGGTTTCTGCATCTCGAGAGCGGCGTCGTCTCCAGATCCGAGATTTGTGGCGACACAGACGTGAAGGCATTGCGTGCAACAATCTCCAACTCAGTCATTGTAAATTGAATCGAAAAGCGTTTAGTGACTGCAGTTTGAATTCACGAACGACTGTATACAGGACGAACACTTTCACAAATTATTACCAATTTTCAGCTGCGCCACCATCCAAGAGAACATTACTGGCATGGGATTAGAAGACTTTTACGTCAGGATCAGTAAAGGCTTCACATCGGACGGGTAAGACCGTCAACTTATTCCAGAAATATAACATACAACATAACCGGAAAGATATGCCGCTGTGGAAGAATCCGTAACGCGACCGCCGTTGAAATCGACTCGCAAGCATGCTGCCGAATTGGATATTCTCCGATCAACCATGAGAGACCATATGCGAAAGAATTTGAAAGTGAAACCTTTTCGCCCGTTGTAAGTGAATGAACTATCAGATGTGGATTTAACATGGAGCAAAGAAGCATGCACCCTGACATTTCCCAACAAGAGAATATCAACGAAGAGCTCTGTTTAGTGATGAATGTTCTATCTATCGACGTTCGAAAGATTGGAACATTTATTTTTGGTGAATAGAAAATCCATATTTCTTTCAAGAACTCGAACAAATCCATCGCATGTTATGATTTGGGCGGAAGTAAAAGAAGAACATCTACTTGGGCAGTATTTCCTCAAAGGCCCAGTGAATCAAACGACTAATCGGCGTATGATTAATGAATAGTTGAAAGGGATAGCGGACACTGTATGGTTTCAACAAGACAGAGCACCAGCTCATTACGTCATGAGACTGAAATCGATGAGCTTTTCCCACATAGGTGGATTGACCGGGGATGAGAGCTTTCCTTCCCCTTTGCCATGGCCACCGTGCAGTCTTGATATCACCACGCCAGATAATTCTCTTTCGGGAATCATTAAACAGGAATTCTGCAAACAGCGGTACGTTGCTAACGCTTAGTTTCAGATTACTGAGTGCAATGCCTTCATGGATTCCATCCATCCATAGTTTTCTGTCCGAAGACAGGTCCAGTTCTATGGAGGTCTCACATGGATCTCCTAGAAACACCTGAGGAAAGATACTGGGGGTGGTTTCCCGTTGCCTGCCCCCAGGACGCCATTAAGGAATGACGTCAGACCGAAGAGAAAGTGAAGAAGAGGCTGGACAACACAGTAAAGGAAATTGAAACAGCCATGCCACTGCCGGGATTCGAACCCAGGTACTGGCGCACTGGTCGCCACGGCTGGCCGCCGCCGAGACCGCACAACCACGCCAGCACGGCCTTCATGGATTATGACTCCACAAATGCGACAAAATGATCATACGGATCTGGAGACGCCTCCGCTGGGCAGAGACCATAGAGAAATGCATGTTATGTATGTTTTGGATACATAAAAAACACATCAATTCCTTTTAAATCCAGTTTATTGACAGAAGTTTACGGACTTATCGCCCACTCTGTAGATGGAAAGTAATTATGACAATTACCACTACTTTGATCACTCAAATCGGAAATTCCTTGTGCCGGAAATCAGATTTTCTTCTAATCTCCATGTCATAGAGAGTCCAATGATTATGGATATGATTAGGAATCCTGACGGGTACTGTTATTCGTATCATTTGACTTCCACGATTCACCCAGTCCTCTCTAAAATGGTTTCTTTTCCGAACGAATATTAGGCTGACCACCCAATTTAACTAGTCCTGATAGACATTGAAACGTGAGACGCACATTTGCTACAACGGCTCGTGTGGGAAATAGTGCTTATTTAATTATTTTTTTTTTTTGCGTGTCACTTTCTTGGTCCACATCATATGTGTAACGTTTAATCTATTTTTATGTGATCTTGGAATAGCTTGAAATCTCAAACCACCAACAAGCAGAGAACAAACCTTGTTTATCAGGAATTTTAAGGCCCGTTGTGAGACAAAAAAAGTATTTCAATATATACCAGGGTTTGGGCTCCAAAAACCTATCGTTTTCGAGATATTTCATGTTTTTCTTTTACTGTCTTTCCCATGTTAGCTTAATAGCTTCCTATGCCACTGAAAACAAAAGTGCAGTGGTGGCTAATAGTGTAACGTGCTCGACTCACGAGCAAAAGATTCACAGATGCTATGCGACGACTGATGAAAAACAAGTGTAATTAATTTTTTTTTTAATTCTTGAGAATCAAGAATACAGGCAACCAATACGAATTACAACAATTGAATGCGTACATAAAGTACTTTAATAGCTCAAAATGAAATTGTTCAATTCTTCAATTTGATTTTAAAGTTCTTAGTTCAATAATATTTCATTTCTGTGTTTGGCGTGGCTCAAATTGCTTGACGAGTCTTATCGTTGAAGAGTCACTAATACACACTGCTTTATCAAAGTTCACATGAAGTAAATCACATGACTTCCTATCACTGCACTATACATTAATAATTTCACACACTGAAATATATTTGCTAATTTCGCACTTATTCAAAATATCCTTAAGATTAATTAAAGAATGAACTTACAAAATCATTTACTACCGAAGTAACACACTTGATTCTTCTGTAATTTAAACAAACTAACTATTTTGCACTATTTCATTTCGCTATCTATTATCTTTACTTCAAGATAAAGTCGTAATTTCAGCTTCTTTGAAATTATTCACTTGCTACTATTGATAACACACAATCGATAAATGTTCGCTGATATTTCGGAAATTATTCGCTTGTAACTTTTATTAATATAATATTAATCTGCTGAAGTCCGTTAGACGCTCACTTCGCCTCCACATGACGTCTTCAATGACAGTCTTACTCTCAGACTGCTGACTAGACTCGACTCAACTACTGCTCCGATTAGACTAACTTCACGGGTATTTAACCTCGTTTTCTTATGACGTCATGAATATTCATAAAGGAAACTTCCACTTATTTTAATTGACTTTGAAGCAAAACAAATAAAATAAATAATTAAAAATAATATCTACAACGACTTTCTATTTTTTTTTTCCTGTTTCTTTTCTTTTTTTTAACTATCTTTTCTTTTATGGTAATACAGTTTGTTTTACTTTTCTTTTTAATTTTTCGTTTATTTCTTTATTTTTTTACCTCATTTATGCTTCTTCTTTAATAAACGAAATACAAAAAAAGGAAGCAGAAACATAAAGAAGGGAAAAAAAAGAAAAAGGTAAAAAACAAGCGAATTTTTAAAAAAAAAGAAAAAAAAAAGAAGCAAAAGCATAAAGAAGGGGAAAAAATTAAAAACAAAAGAATTTATAAAAAAAATTTAAAAATGAACTGGATTAAAGTAAAAGAAATAGTGAAAAAAAGCAAACAAAAGAAACAGAAATAGCAGATCTGAACCTTCTCCCTCCGTAGTAGAGTATGCTGCACTATACTGCTGGTTTCAGTAGCACACGAAGCTATTAAGCTAACATACGAAAAACACTCTAAAAAAACATGAAATATCTCAAAATAGAAGGTTCTTAGTCCCAAAACCCCAATATATTTTTTAATTACTTTATGAGTACTTTCGTCTCCACAAAGGGCATTAAAATCTCTGATATACATGGTTTTTCCTCATCTTTTAAAGCACACTTATTGCCTTTTTTCACTTTTAGTTTAATACAGTATGACTGGCATCAAATTGTAAAATATACTGAGGAAGTGTCGCCGGTAAGCTATGTTTATTGAAATAAACAGCAACTTAATATCTAGAGAAATCTTTCAATTCTTAGGAATCCCTTGACTTTTATTTTATTTAATGTTACAGATCTATTTCTCATTTTTTTTTTTTATTTACGATATCTACTATATACATGTTGGCCATAAAATAACTTTCCCTGTTTGGAGGCATCTGCAGCGAAAACTAATGAACGGAATGAAACCAAAATTCAGGTATAGTCTAAAGAGGGCATAGGGAGAAGCATTCTGCAAAAAAAAAATAGTACCATAAGTCACCGGTAGGAGAAAATTCGGCGCTTCTGTCACTCTAAACGTGGATTATGCAAATTTTCTTGTGCAGAAGTGACAGCAGCGCTACTCAGTCCTTTTAAAAAGGGAAGAGCAAACGTTCAGTCAAGCAGTTCGTCGATTTACTGTTGAGTTGTAAGGTAGGCCGCATATTGAGTACCTCAACGTGCGTTACTAGTAAAGCTGCTTTACACTAAAGAATGCAATGCAGCTACAGCTCTTAGGGACTTTCGAAGGCTTCGTAACCTACGTAAAGGTCCAATGTCACCTGTAGCACTGCGAGCTATGATTCATAAATTCGAGAAAACTAGATCGCTAGGAGTGAGAGCCGGCAGAGGACGAAAACCAATATCAGATAACACAGTAACAGATGTTGCCACTGCAGTGTTCAACGACACAGGGACTACTATTGTTAACATTTAAAATAATATTTATAAGGAAGTCAAACAGCAGAGTAAGAATAAGTGCTCGTAACCTTTTAGCAAATAAAACTAAAACTTGGAAATCTTTTAACACATTTAATATGGCGACAAAAAATTACAATTAGCTTACTCAATTCAAGCTTACAGATAATTCAGTATTTTACAAGAATTAACAAAACTTATTATCTTTGAATTAAAAGTTCTTTACTTCTTTTGCGGCCCAACTAGCTTCTGATCAGCAACGTGGATTCATTCGGTAAACTAACACTTTTACGTTTCTTTTGCAAAAGTTGCTGTCACTTGAATTTACAAGACTGTTCTCTTCAATGACGACCTCACTAGCATATATCTATAAAAGTTCTAGAAGTTTTAATATCTCTATTTTCTACACTGGAAACTCAACTGGCTAATGTTCATCACTAACTTCTACTTTAAAGAACTATTTCGCTGAATTCTTTAGATCCAATACGATTCCCAGTTACTGATATCTTGTTGCCTAACTTGCTTCTAACTTTCCCATTTAAATAGCTGAAAATGTTCAAATAAATTTCTACTTACACTAAACCGTCGAATTCGTTTGTCGAACAGCTGTAGATATCTCAATCACTTTCGTCTATGCTATTTATCCTTTGTCGTATCTGAATATTCCAACCAAGTCTTCTTTTCCTTATCAATAGGACCTTATCGCTAAGTTCAATTTTCTCCTGAACGAATCGAACTTAAACGCATTGATACTGAGGTTAGGCTTATACCATCACTGTAGTTTTATTACGACAGTTGAACTCTTCTGGACACGACAGTTGAACAGTTACGACAGTTGAACACGTAATTCTAGTTAGCGGCAATTATCGTTTCTCTACTTCGAACTTATATGGATAGGTTTTTCACCTTGTATGAATCCTATCTCCGTGTAGTCAATGAAGTTCCCGCTGAAGCTGTATCTCCCTGGCAGATCATACCTCTGCCCTTTTTCCAATCAATTTTCTCGACCTGGTTAGTTCTCTTGCTTCTTCTTCTGGCGATTCTGGAATCGTTCCGGCCTTTCTCTCGGTAGGGCTTCTATTTGTCTCCGACAAATATATATCTTCACTCTTTGATGAGTTAACGTACGATTCAACCTTTTCTTCGGTACGCCTATGGTCGATCCGGCCTTCTTCTTGGGCTTAGTTTTCCCCGTTTTGCCAACGTATCCCGGCAAACTATATTGGAACAGCTGCCTTCGCCTTCGTCTCCGCGAAATTCGTCTTAGCAATATTCTGCGGGAGTCCTCACTTCCCTTGTGAGGATGAGACTTGCTTCTCACACTTCTTCGTCGGTGAGATGCCGAACTGGACAGCGTTTTCCCTCGCGTCTATTCCTTTCGAGGGACCGAACTGAACTCCTCGCAGGCACACCGAAACAATACTTCTTTCCGTGAGTTAATTCCATGCGTCACGTGCAACAGTCCAACTAATATTTAATCAAGCTCGTGAAAGTCTTATCCATACGTGTGACAACAATACCGCGTTACAAAAACATGAAAAAATGCTTGCCTTCGGTTCTAACTCAATTAAATCAAATGGGAAAATTAAATTGCCTTTTTCTAGAAATTTAGAGTTAAAATTTTAACACTAGAAATTCAAACTAGGAATTTCTATAACTATAGTCCAAGCGCGCGAGCAATAGCTCGCGAAACCGATATACCTTATGAGACTGTCTGGAAATTCTTATGGAAAATGCTGCATTTCTATCCGTATAAGATCATTCGTGTGCAAGAACTAAAACCTAGAGATTATGATAAATGCCTGACTCTCGCGCTAACATTTCTTGCTCAAATGGATATCAACAATGATTGGCCTTGGACTATATTGTGGGGAGATGAGGCTCATTTTTATCTGAATGGGTCAGTCAAAACTCAAAACTGCCGAATCTGGGCATGTGAACGTCCCTCAGTGATTCATCAAGTGCCACTGCATTCTCCAAAAGTAACTGTGGTGTGGATTCACGGCAGAGTTCATATTAGGACCATATTTTTTTGAGACTGTGACTCCTACAGATCCTGTTACCTGTACCATTAAGGGAAAGAGATGCAAGATGGAGCATGACCACATATTGTTCGTGCAGTAGAGAACCTGTTACTCCAGCATTTCGGGAATGAGAGGGTTATCAGTCAATATTTTCGGATGGAATGGCAGCCCCTGACATGACCCCAAAGTGACTTTTGGTTGTGGGGGGTACCTGAAACATAAACCTGCATTCGTTGAAAGATAACATACGATGGGCTGTTAAGATACATCCAAACTGACACTTTTCGCGCAGCAATAGAGAATTTCATACATCGGATGCAATATGCTGTACACAAGAAAGATCAGCACATTGAAAATGTTCCCCGTGGTTCAGAGCCTAATGATTGATTAATGTCGGTAATGTTGATAACAGATTGTTAACAAACAATTGATGATTAAAGAATGTTGTTTAAAGATTTTATTTTGTTTCAGATTGCTTTCTGTGAGTTTCAAACTCAATTCATTACTGTACTATACTGTATGTTCATAAACTTTCGTAATACTTTTTGCGTGCGTTTATTGTAATTATTCACCAATTTACTGGTTCCGACTGTGCCAAATTTTCTCCTATCGGCGACTTTTGGTACTGATTTTTTTTTAATTATTTTTTTGCAAAACTAGGCCATTACCTAGATATAGATACACTCATTAACAAACAAAATGACACACCTAGAAGGAGTTGTCCGATTGAGACAAAAATTGGTGGAGAGGAAGATTATGTACAGAGTAGAAAATGATTAAAATTTCAGACAAATTGAATGATTTATTTCAGAGTTATAGAGTTGGAAAGTAACGTGCTCAATAAGGTGTTGACCCACCTCTACCCTGAATGCAAGCTGCCACACGACATGGCATAGAGTGATAAAGCTCCATGATGGTCTCCTGCGGCATTTCTTGCCAAATTTGCTTCAATTGTCGGGCTAGGTCATCCACATTCCCTGGTGGATGCAGTCGCCTTCCCATCATATCCCAGACATGCTCGATTGGAGAGAGATCTGGGGATCTGGCTGGCCAAGGAAGTGTTTCACAAGCTGCAAGACAGATAATAGCAAGACGTGCCGTATGTGGTCTGGCATTATCTTGCTGAATAATAAGGCCAGGGTACTGCAAAAGGAAGGGTAGCAAAATAGGTCTTAGAATGTCGTCGACGTACCGCTGTGCTGTTAGTGTGCCGCTAATGACGACCAAAGGGGTCCGACTTTCAAGGGAAATGGCTCCCCAAACCATAACTCCTGTTTGAGGGCCTGTGTGGCGTGCAATAGTGAAAGCAGCATCGGTACGCTGCCCTGGGCGTCTCCAGACACGTCTGCGACGATCGTCAGGACACAGTTGGAAGCGGGATTCGTCGCTAAACACTATACGTCCCCAGTCAGCATCATTCCAACCGGATCAAGCCAAGCACCACTGTAATCTGGTCCGACAGTGTGCAGACGTGAGTGGCAGGTGGCGTAGCGGTCGGTACAAGCCTAGATGTCGCTCTCTCAGCCGTCTGTGAATGGTCATGGTGGACACTCGTGTGCGGTTCGCACGTCTGATGGTTGATAACGATGATTCAGGCGCTGTGACGGCTGATCTGACAAGCACTCTATCCTCCCGCTCTGCTGTGGCCCTAGGGCGACCGCTACCTTCATGACGCTGAAAGCTGCCATTGTCCACCCATTCATGCCAGCATCTTCTAATCGCCGCATCACTTCGACCCATACGACGAGCGATTCTCCGATTTGCCCAACCTGCCTCTTTCAATCCAATGATACGACCTCTTTCAAACTCTGACAGTTGCACATAATGAGCTCGAATCCTGCGGTGAGGCATTTTTTCAGTCGTTGAAAGGTATCCTAACTCGCAATGCAACAGAAATTTTGACCATCAGATTGAGAATCGCTTCTTATATAAGGTAGGGGGCCCAAATATCGCCCATCTAAGAAACCCTGCCCATATTCTTGTCATTTATCGTCTTAGTTGCTTGCAAACAATTACAATATATCATATTAACCTTCACTTACATGTTCCTGAACCAATTATAGATATTACTATTATTTTGTATTTTTCCTCAATTTTTTTTCAGGCAAACCTCATATTTTGAATTTTGTGAAAGTGTTCCAAATATCGCCCACACCATTAAATACTTTGTTGTTTTGCACTTCTTTGCAGGTTTTTGTTTTTTTCTTAATCTTTTCGCAATTCTTTATGGGTGTTGCGAGCTTCTTTTTCTTTGGATCGTCTAAGTTCAGCCCCTTCGGACTTAGTTTCCTTTTGCTGAGAGAATTAATTAGAGCAATTGTGAATGGTGACCCACTCACAAGACTGGGACATTAAATGTTTTGGAAGCTTTCGGAAGGCCCATTTTTTTATTTTTTACAGCTGTGACAACTTCTCTGTCCCATGTCTTACGTTGAGACATCTGTAATAAACCAAAATAAAATATCGCACAGTGGGCGATATATGGAACAACGAGGTGGGCGATATTAGGCACTCTCTAGCTTGTCAATTGGGGGACGCTACAGACAAACCGGCTACCTCTAACAAGTTACAGACATTATCAACAGATAGGTTATTTCTTTCACTACTTCACGATATTAGATGGTTGCGATGGCATGAATAATTCATAAGCTGCAGCACTAAAAGAAACAGTAGGTTCATAACTTACCAGAACGAAAAAACTTCAAGAATTCATAAAAAATAAACGGGTTGAACTAACACCACCAAACGAACACAGCGTGCTAATGGAAGGAATGGCAAATTGTTTCCATCGGTTCCCGTGTGATAGCATCACTATCCCGTCCTACATCGCCCTGGGCGGTATTAGGAACGTAGGCGATATATGGGCCCCCTACCTTACATCTGCTGTGTACGCAGTACCGATGCGCTGTAGCTCTCGCTATTCATTCATTGGACACCAAAATTTAATCATTTGCAAGGGCGGTCCAAATGTCTTTGCACACGAAATTTCATTAAAATCGGACAACGCCTTCTAGGGGCGTCTTTTTTTTTGGTAATGAGTGTATTTGAAGAAGAGATATGTTGAGATGGATGTTTGTTGATATAGATGACAAATGAAGATCATAGCTTGCATATGATATTCTTGGCGACGAAATGATTGTGACTATTCTTTCGAGTGAAGATAACCAAATTCTGATGACTTGTGACTCTGGAGATTCAGTTGTGCGAGAGTGAAGCCATCGTTTTAAATAGATTGCAACTTTATTTAGAGCCTTGAACTTTATTGATAAATATCGCATAAGGTCTGATCGGAAATTGCCTTCTTGTGAAAGTGAATGGAAGTAGATTATCGCTTGATTGCATAGAATTCGTATGGATGAAAACAAAATCTCTTTTGGGAATTCCTGTTATAATCTCAGCTTCTGTGAGATCATTATCGAATGAACGACATTTAAGTTGAGTTCCGTTGCAGTGTCAAAACTTGGGATTGATGTTTCACAACAATATTATTGGAGATCCAATCTTCAATGACAAACGATGTGGAGGAATACCGCTGAGATTCAATGAGTTCAGATACTCAGGCGGATAAAGATGTTCGCATTGTGGATTATCAGAAGTATCAGTTTTATTCACACTTAAATACTCTGTAGTCCCTCCTAATATTCTTATCATTCGATTGATGTTATCGACACTCTCGTTCATCGGAGTCAGATTTGTCCATTCATTGATTTCAGGTAAGATATTTTTTTCTACGAACAGGTTGAATTGTTCTATTTCGCGGCAAAGATTATTAGGCAATGTTATCATTCCTTCTTTAGGTGGTTCTCGATTGTCTCATATTCTGAACAAATATTCGGCAAAATTTCTCTGATCCTAGTCATCTTTGTTGATGAGCCGCATATTTTTTGTTAGTTTGTTGACTTTCACGTGATTTCAGGTTTTTGAGTTACAAATAGTGATTTTTCATTATTCTATCTAATAGAAGTAGTGCTTCTTTCTTTCTTGGCCCTCATTTTTTCGTTCCAATTGATACTCTTCAGTGGTTTTTGAGTTACAAATATTGATGGTTATTGAGTTACAAATAGTGATTTTTTTCAGTATTCTACCTAATGGAAATAGTGCTTCTTTCTTTCTTGAATCTCTTTTTTTTTTATTCCAATTGATACTTTTCAGTGGTTTTTGAGTTACAAATAATGATGGTTTTTCAATTGCAAATAGGGATTTTTCAGTATTCTCTCTAATAGAAATACTGCTTCTTCCTTTCTTGACTCTTTTCTTTATTCCAACATCTCCCGTGTACACGCGCTTGTTTTTCAGTATCACATAGAATTTTGTTAAGTATGAATATTTAAAATATTGCAACGTTTTCGGCAATTATAGTTCTAATTGTCATTTTCGAATTACAAATAAACAGACGGATGGGAAATAAAGAAACAATCTTGAAATTTCAAAAAAAAAAGATTGAATACATTCCTTATTGATGGGGGAAGGGGAAAGGACACATAAGTCAAAAACAAAATAAAGAGAGTTGTAGTCCGTATGGCCTAATGGATAAGACGTCTGACTTCGGATCAGAAAGTTGCAGGTTCGATTCCTGTCGCGGACGTCTCATTGTAAATATTATTTCTATTTTCTATTCTCAGAAAATTGCGCCGGAAAGACAGACAGACAGACACAGAAATAAAAGATTTTAGTAATATAGATTCTTCTCCCCGTACCCCTCAATAGACTATACCTGAATTTTGGTTTCATTCCGTTCATTCGTTTTCGCTGCAGATGCCTCCAAACAGGAAATGTTATTTTATAGCTACATTATACTAAATAAAAGAAACTAAAACAGTGAAGTTAATAATTAAGTTTTTATAATAATAATAATAAATAATTTTAGATTCCATTATGGTTTTTCACCATTTCCAAATCTTTACTAAAAAAGTGATAATATTAGATGTCTTCTTAAATATCAAAGTTTTTTACTTACTTACTATTTTTTAATAGCATGCTGTTCATATGGATGTGATTTTTCGGATGAAGTCTGATATCCATGATGTTTTTATGGAACAGCCAAGATATATGGTATAAGCAAATATTTTTTTATCATAATTATAATGATTAATAATATTTTTTCAAAAAAAATTCATTGCCAGATGTAAAATTTTCTTTTTTTTCTTTTTCAGTTTAGTGACATTGTTGGTGCAATTGGAGGAAATATTGGAATTTGGATCGGTTTCTCTCTAATTTCACTGATGGAAGTATTTGATTTTATAGTGAGATGTTTTGTCAAGATCTTAAGCAACAGAAAATAAATTAACGAATAAGTAAATAAGAAAAAAAGATTTAAGTAATAATGATTCAAACTCAGGTTTGAACTTTTACTGCAGATTTAAATTTAATTTTCAGCTTAATTAGCTTTAATTTGGTCATTTGTTGTCTAAATATTTCATTTTCTGTTCGTTTTCCTCACAAAAAAAATGAAATTCTAGTCTGTTACGAATTTCCAGCTACAGACTACAAAAATTTCCTACTACTCACTGTTTATATATTGAATATAAAGATTACATGAAAGGCATGAGAAAATAACTAAAAGTAACAGTTTGATTGAGTGATTGATTATAATTATGGGTGGCATAATAATTACGGGTGGCAGGCAAGCCAAACATGGCGACCTGAAGGTCTATTATGCTATCTCACGGAAATGAGAACTTACCGGAAGAAAGACTGAGAAAGTATGAAGGGAGAAAGACTGAGAAAGTATGAAGGGAGAAGTGCAGGGAAAACGAGAGAACCACGAGAGAACATGCCGAGCGGGGATACTCCACCATCCCGAAACCCACATGAAAACCGAACCCTGGTACTCTAAAGGTGAGAGGTAAACCGTGGGACCAAAAGTAACAGTTACTGTGTCTGTCAAAAAAATAAGTCAACTACAGATATCGTTATTCTCCCAAAAAAGAATCCGAATTACATTTATTGTTACTCTTGCAGTAATAGTAACTGAGTTATAGTTATAGTTGCTCTTTCAAAAAATAAGTCGTTACTCTGACAGAAAAGTAGATGAATTACAGTTATCCTTATTCTCCCAAAGAATATTCGATGCGTAACACTTACAATTATTTTTCCAAAACCACTAACTGACTTACAATCTTAAAAAATTAATATACAGTTACTTTTAATTTTCTATCCATCCAAAAAAAAACCCTACAAATTAAAAAAAAAAAAATAATCGAAATGCTTATACGGATGTAACATGAAGTCTAGAAAAAGCCATTTATAAAACCATAATAAAATGTTAATAGTCTTTTGTGAGATATTGAAAGAAGAAAGTAAAAAGTGTTAAATTTTCTTTATTCCATTATTGAAAAAAGTAAAGGTTACGACTACTGTATCACAAAAGTACCTGCGTTATCGATCGTTACAGATAAAAATCATTCAACTTTACGGTATTACTAGTATTTCGTTACTTCTCATCCCTGTTTTGTTACAATTTTTTTCTGTTAAAATTTGTGTAGACGTTTCATTGTAGATTTTTGTCTCATTTAAAAGTATGCTGAAACTTATCTGCGAAAAATACACTATCTGTACAATAAATTATAATTACTTCTTATCATGTCTATTGAGTTGCTACTTTATTAAATATACAATAATGATATTAGCTGGAATTCTAAATATTATTAAACGTACACATTAATCATATCAATAATTTTAGAGAAAAAAAATAACATACTGAATATGGCATCATTTACAGAACATGAGTCTGGGAACTTTCCCAAAATGATGTTTTCATAATTTTGTTTGAATAGAATAAACATCCATCAACGTGTACACCTTTGCTGGAGCTCAATGACTTGTCATTGTCAAAGTTAGTTATCCTAATTTATAGTTTTACTGCTAATATTCTTAATTTCTTGATAAATAAATTAATTTACGGCGTTTCCGGAATGATTCTACAGTATATTGGTGTACGCTACTAAAATAATGTCTGCAAATCAATTTACCAATTGAATAACTAAACATACACGGGAAAATAAACAATCACTGACCAATTCAGCTCGACGGTGAGCACATGACTGCTTAAAAACACTCCTAGCGACAATTTAGTAGAAGTTTTTGAGCAATCTATGTTGCGTTCACTGAATGGTCTACTGTCCTCTGGACAACCTTATCCAATGAATTTAATGTTTACGATTTCGAATCTGCTCTAAATTATTAATGAAATATTAACAGTAAAAAATTTATCAGTACAAAAAAGGAAAGTTTTCTTTTTAAAAGACCTTAAACGATTTATTTATAGATTCGTTAGTCAAAATGATATAGGGACGCAATGCTTTTTTCAGTATTGTAAGAATAAAAAGAGGCTTAGAACTAATATTTTTTTGCAAGAAATAGTGACAAATCTAAATAAAACAAGATATTGCCCATCATTTTTGATAGGTTATCGTTTCATAAGTATAATAGAATTTCAAAAAGAAAAATTGTTTCCTAATGAAATGTCTTACCTCTTTCATTTTAACCATTAAGTTTATAAGATATTTGGTTGGAGTAATTTTATTCCAATGGAGTTACGAAATGGGGATTTTGTAATATATCTTTACGATTTAAGATGTCAAATTTTGATAAAGTAATTAAGTTTTAGTAATTCTAATTATTAATTATTAATATGTCATTAGACAATTGAATCTTTATCTGTGAACTATGTTTCCACTATAGTTCAAGTTAATGTATCTTAGACTAGATTAATTTTGTCATTAGAAAAATAAAACTATACAAAATTTTGTTTGTTTGTGATTTTGTTTGTGATTTAAATAACGATTATTCAATTTAGTGTTAGAAATTTATTATCGCTCTAAAAGAATGTATATATAAAACATTTAATGTGCTGTGCAAATTGATTAAAAAAGGGGGAACAAGAAGAAAAACCAGCACATGAATAAATTAAAATTGCCTTTGTATTTCAATTATAGGGAGGAGTTGGGAACAGCTGTTCGTAGAAGGACGAAACAGCTGTTCGAACTCCTCCCCATAATTGAAACAGAAAGACAATTTTAATTTATTCATGTGCTGGTTTTTCTTCTTGCTCTAAAAGAATGCTTAGAAGAATTTAAACATGTCGTTAAAAGTACAATCTAGAATTAATATCAGTGGTGGAATTTCGGCGGTTGGTTCTAAAGCTTTAGGCGCTCGTTGCGCGAAAGCTTTACCCAAAAGCATTCTCGATCCCGGGAATGGGCCCCCGAGATAAAAAACAACGAGTCAAACATCAAGGGTATATTCTGCTGATGATTCCATAATAAGGATGAAACAGCTGTACAGAATTCCCGTTGATGTTGGCTCAATGTGCGAAGGCATATTTATTGTCCGGTTGGCGAATTTCTCTCTATCTATGAATAATTACGGACGTTAAACTTGCTTTCAATAATTTTCTGAGTTATTATATTATTTATGTAAAGTTTCCATACTTTTTTAGTAGATCTTTCCTTCTAAAGCCTCTACTATTAAATATTCTAAACATCTCACCAAATTTAAATGTAAAAAAACTACATTTAATACTAAAAGCAAATTTTCGAAAAGATTACGTTTTTCTTTCTCAAGCCTAAAATAACAATAATTTGAAGAACAATACTCTAAATTACATTATATTCCTCCAGAAAATATAAATAATATCATTTAGTTTCAATCTTTGTTTCAATAATATATGACATGGCTTAACAATTTAGTTCTTTGATTGTAACCTTATTATTACATTTTGTGCATATTTTATCTACAAAACTTTGAACTAACAAACCTTGTGTGATATATTTTGAATTTTTGGGAGTGCAAATTACTGGAAAAGACGAAATATAAATTTGAATATTACAGATATGTGGACGATATCTTAATAATCTGGTACGGGACCGATAGACAATTTGACAAGTTTTTCTCAGAAATTAACAAGATTACTGATGAAATCAAGTTTAAAGTAGAAAAGGAAGTGGACAATAGTCTAAATTTTTTTGGATATATGCTTAACTGGAAATGAGAATAAGATAATTATGAAACATTACACAAAAAAATACAAAAGTCAACACATACTAAATTATGAATCAGGACATGACATAAACATAAAAAGAAACATAATTGAAAACTATATGCAAAGGATTGACGTCAACATGAGTAGTGAAGATGAATTCAATAGAGAAATTATGAATATGAAAAGAATCCTTAGTAAAAATGGGTACAAAGAGAAATTCATAAATAAAACTATAAAGCAATACCACACATTGAAACTTAAAGAGTTAACAACAAATAACAACAGAAGATATTTCATACCATACTTAAACAAAAATAGTCTGACTTTAAAAGAAATTTGCAAAAGTTTTGGTTTCAATATTGGATTTGAATATAACAACAAACTGAAAAACATTTTATGTTGCAAATTGAATAGTAGTGTTAAAAAACATGAAATGGGTATAATTTACAAAATAGAATGCAAGAATTGCGATTTATTCTATTTGGGCGAGAGTAAAAGAACAGTGAAGGAACGAATGACGGAACATGGTACCAGCATTAGGAACAAGTACATTGAAAAATCAGAAGTGGCAGAACATTGTGTGAACAGAAATCATTGTATTAACAGCGAGATACAAATTTTATATATTGAAAGAGACACCAAAATAAGAAAGATAATAGATAGCATGTGTATCCGGAACACAAAAAGAAAAAACATGAATAGGAATGATGGTATGGAAATAGAGAAATTTTTCACAAGATTAGCTAAAAGTTTTGTAGATAAAATATTCACAAAATATAATAATAAGGTTACAATCAAAGAACTAAATTGTTAAGCCATGTCGTATATTATTGTTAAAGAAACAAAGATTGAAACTAAATGATATTATTTATATTTTCTCGAGGAATTTAATGTAATTTAGAGTATTGTTCTTCAAATTATTGTTATTTTAGGCTTGAGAAAGAAAAGACGTAATCTTTTCGAAAATTTGCTTTTAGTATTAAATGTAGTTTTTTTACATTTAAATTTGGTGAGATGTTTAGATTATATTATTTAATCATTAGAAATTAATTTTTTTGATAAAAACTGATACATCAAAGACATTCATGACAAAGTTTCAGCGTTTTTGTTAACAAGATTGCCATCATCTCAGATAATCTGAAGAAGTGAGAGATTGGCTCTAACCAAGCATTGTATTTTCCTGTTTTTTGTTTCCGTGAATTTCTCTGTTTAATAAGAGAATTTAAAACAAATGATAATTAGTTTTTAGTTTAACGTTGCTTTATAAATGAATAAAATGGAAATAAATTAATTAGTTGAAACTTTTATGGGTATTTTTTTTTTATAAATATGAAACAGACGCTGGTTCAAAGAACCGGTTGTTAAACTTTTTGAATCCCTCCACTAATTAAAATGTACTTATTGTTTTGAACTCATATTCTCGGAAGAGTAGGGTGTTTTTAGAATTTTGCAAAGGAATTTTATGGGACTTAAATTTATTATGGGTTAAGTGTTCTTGTTCGAAACGTTTACTTCCTTTAATAACAACTAATGTTAACATTTGAAAAGTATGTTTATGCTTATGAGGTGTATGTCAGGGAATCCAAGCACTGCGACCGGAGATCTATTGTATTAACCCATAGAAGTAGCGACAGATGGAGAGAAAGGCTGAGAAAATAAGTGGGGGAGAATTGCAACGGAGATGGAAGAACCCCGAGAAAATCTTTCCAGCGCGGATCGTACACCATGACGAAAACTCACATGAAAACGGAACGCTCGTAATCAGAGGCGAGAGGCCAATGTGTTAGTGACAACTTCTGTACTGAAGCTGGGCGAACACGCGGCAATTAGCGGCAATATTGTGGGACAATATTGCTCCTTTTTATTGCTGACAACCGTTGTCAGTTCAGATCACGCGCGAACACGTAGTTTTTCCGAAACGAATATTGTCCTGACAATTGATGGTTACGGCGCTTCTCACTAGGGAGAGCTAAAGAGAGAGCGTGTTTTCGTACAGAATTGCTATAGTATTAAACGCCGTCCCTTTTTAGAAATCAATTACGATTCTTTCAGTATCAATTGACAAAATGTTGTTGTTGGAATTATCTGTTTTGGGCCGACCCATTTTGCTGATTTTAAGTCTTGTTTCTCAAAGAAAATGGCCGGCGTGAGTGACTGAATTTTTGATGTTCAAAGTCCCGCCTCCTTCGACGTCAGCATTGTCACGTGATTTCATCCGTTCATGTGATTCGCTCGCGAACAGGCAATATTTCTCGACAATATTGTCCCAACGGAATTGTTCCTTTTGTACCGACAATCGCCAATGGGCAATATTGGGCAATATTGTCCATTTTTATTGCTGCAAACGGTTGTCAGCAATGAAAAGGGGTAATATTGTCTCACAATATTGCCTGAAATTGCTACCTGTTCGCCCAGCATCAGAGGTGAGAGGCAAATATCTTAGTGACAACCCCTGTACTCAGATGTGAGAGGCCAATGTCTTAGTGAGAACGCCAACAGCGCGATTACCTGAAAAATATGTTGGGGTTTTGAGATTTTTTTTGGATTATAAAACAGAAAGTGAAGGTGGAATTAGTAATCCTCCAAACCCAATAATAAATTCAGAGCAAATTTCAATAATACTGTTAAAATTTTATTTGTACAATTGAAAAAAATAAACTATTTAATTTAATTTCTTTACTTGATGAATAAATTCTTAAAGTTCAAAAGTTCTTGATTAGTCCACAGGCACAAAAGTCGTCCGATGCGTTTAGGCTTCTCGTTGAAACACATCCGTAATTCAAAATGGACTGTTCTATTTTACTTTTAAAGTTCTTGAAAAACTTAACTGGGTTTTTCTTCTTTTATATTCAGTTAATTTTAGCTGAGGGAAATTCCACAATGCGCTAATAATAAATTGAAGACACTTACTTCCTTTAAATCACTATATGGAGGGTTGTTTAGAATAAACTATGGTAACGATTTGGATTCGGGTCTGTTTCCCAGAAATTCCCTTTCTCCATCAACGATCATGCTCTATTTGATGGCCATGAGATACTGCTATCGCTCTGCAGCGCAGTTTCCATTGCAGGAGACTACTGCGAAGAACGGGAAGACTTATACGTTGCCACTCCTGCTGACAACATTTCCAGAGTCCATCCAATGAACGAGGACGTCGTCTTCCCAAGGCTCGTTTTAATAGTCCAAATGCGCAAAAATCCATGGGCGATGCGTCTGGAGACTTCACTGGTATCTCGGTAAACGGTATAGCCTGGATTCCGGTTTTCTGTTCCATTCGTGTCAGAAAATTCTGGGTCGATTTGGACGTATGGCTGAACGCCTTGTCTTGGTGGAGACGGACCTTGGAAACGTCGTTTCCGTAAAGAGCAGGTAGTTCCTGTGTATAAATTGGTGTCAGCACGTGATCCTGATAGTACGCAGAATTCACCTTTACATTTTGAGTCACCCTCCGTATCTGTAGCTTGCCTTGATAGGAATAACCCGCGACGATCATGAATCCCTTCGAAAAAGTTTCACGACATTCTCTGTACCAATTTGGAAACGATTTGGCTCCCACTGGGCGATAGAAAATCGCCCTTGGTTTATTGCAGTCGGACAGATAAACATATGCTTCGTCTAATGTGGCCACATACTTCCATTTATCCCCAGCGAGATGTCGTTCATACAGTTTTCTGCAATTTGTCTTATATTCTGAAATGTGCTTTGATAAGAGCTTGTGAACCTTGCTTTTATGTCTCTTTTGAAGTCCCAAATCTTTATGGATAATCTTGTTTACGGTACGAAGAGATGTTCCTACCTTCGCACCAATGGTCCTTTAGGTCGCTGGATTGTTCCCCGTCACCATTCTCTTGACTTTCTGAATGACAGTCTTTGTGCGACTTATAGGTGTCCTTGGATTTGCTTGCTTTTCAGTCCCGGAAATCTGTCCCGTAAGGGCCAACACATTATGAACTCCTTTCTTCGAAATGGTGAAACCTCTTTTTCTACATGCCGCAATTATTGCAGAATAACTAAATTTAGCGTCGGAAAGGGCTGTAACCTACCCTTCCCAAAACTGTGACACTTTCGGCGGCATTTCTCCGAACAAACTAACCCTTACCCCTCCACACTAATCTTTAAGTACTCACCTGTACGTTTGCATAAATTTGCATACCTACTGTAATTGGTTGCGTCGTCACGCGCCATGCAAATCGTTACCATTGATTGTAAACAACCATCTGTATACACTCCTTGTACATATCTATTTAGTATTCGATGCAGTGGCGTCACTAGGGGGGTGCGGAGGGTGCGGACCGCACCGGGTGACACCATCACAAGGGGTGACACCAAAACGCTTTTACAAGGTTTTTTTTTTAAACAGATAGTTTTAGAAGGCCTTTTTTTTTAATTTTTTTTTGGGGGGGGGGGAGGGGGTGACACCACGAGTTAACGCACTGGGTGACACCAACCCTGGTGACGCCTCTGATTCGATGTAAGGGTTGATTTCTCCCTTTGGATACAACGAATATCTTATTCACTGACTTGGAAATCCTACTTGCGAAATCCGATGATTGCGTCGAATGAATTCTTCCGTCACTCGTAGCACAGACAGCTTGAATTCCGTCAGTTAAATTTATTTATTTCTCGGAGCAGGAGAAATTTGAAGTACGGGTCACTTGACTTGAAAATCGCTTGATTCGTCTCGTCTTGCTTCTTTAATTTAATGGATATAGTCCCTTTGTAATTGGCTTGGATATTGGACTCATCTCGTCCAACTGATTTTTCAGGGTAGGCGCTTTCGGGGAAAACTTCTTTCTTCGGTTAAGCGGGAGTTTTACTTTAGGGAAAACTGCTTTGGCTTCAACCATTAGACTGCCTGTCCAATTCGTATGCTTTCGTAGGACTGCCCCACTCGATTTGCCTTCGCCCGCCGTTTTCTCAGTTTTCCAAACTTTACCAGAATTTAAGAATTCAAACTTTACCAGAAGAAGAATTTAATCTTCTTTGCTTGCTCCTACTTTGGGAATAATCTTTCAGTGTTCAGCTTTTGCCGGCACCCTCGCCAACTAACTTTTCAAGGGTTCGATCGCCACTTATAATAATCTCTTACTCATTTGCATATTTTGCATATTGATCATGACGTCGATTTTAAAACTTTCAATAATTTATCTTATCACTTTTATTTGAAACTATATTATTTTAGAAATTAATTTTAAAGCAAAATAATTTTTTTTTTCTTTCAATCCACAGAAAGTATGGATTATTTTGTTGAAATGCATGAATTTACATTAAGAATTTGGAAAGTTTTCATTTAGTATTTAGATTATTAAATGAAAAAAAGAGAAGAGAGGTTTCATATAGATATAAAAATTAGCTTAGGTTACATAGAATAATTTAATAAAAACATTAACATAAATAATAATAATTATTAATGTTTATGAATTTAAATTCACTTCCTATTATTGTTTGAAGATGAATTTAACCTTTAAAAATTAGAGGCAATAAAGATTTCAGGTATAAGATTGTTAGTATTTGAATTTATTAGGGGTTACACTATTAACTAATTAATAATTCATATTTGTAATTTATTTATTAGGCGTCCAACATGATTTATTAATTTTGTATGGAATGCTCACATATAATTTTTATAATAAAAAAAAAACAAACATGATGTTTAGCATCAAGCTGAATCGTCTCCAATTGTAATTAATTACAGGTTTATTATCTTGAAATGTCGGATCTCTGATCTTAATACGTTAATTTAAAAAAAATAAGTATTACTATTTTTGGTTTAATGTACTCAATAAGTTGTTCGGAAAAGAAATTTGTAATTAACTTTATTGAAACCTACGCACACAATATCCACTCAATTGAAACCACTATTAGTCACTATTAAATTGCTTTTTCTTCCAGATTGTTCATTAAATTACGAATAATAAGGATTATCAAAAGAATAAAGATTACGACCATTTACTATGTAAATTCCACCTCATTATATTTAGAATTTATTTTCTCAATTAAAATAACATAATACGAAAGTTACTAAGGCGTCCAATAACAAATAAATAAATAAATAAATAAATAAATAAATAAATAAATAAATAAATAAAAGTTAACATAAATTAATAAATATGTAACGTACAAATTGATAGGAATACTTATCTAAAGAGATGAAATATTTTCTGATTTATTAGAATGTATTAAATGAGTCGCTGCATCCAATCAAACTTCTACGAGAATAATTATCTAAATTGCTTCTCATTTAGAACATATTTCATTGACCTTCTAAGGTGTCTAAATTAATTTTTAAACAAAACTATTTAAAACTATAATGCAATTGGTTTTTTTAAACTAAATTAGGCTATAAGCTAATGAAAAATTAATTATTAAATTCTAAATAATAACTGAATTGATGACTTTACTTGAAATTGAAAAAAAAAAAAAACAAAAAAAAACCTCTAATGGATTTTTTTCTGAATTGTGACATAATATTTACATAATGAGTTCGATTCTTGCCATTTCAAAGGCAAAGAAATTTTTTTCTTATTATATACTTACCATAATGAAAAAAAAGCCACTATCTTTTTATTATTATTTTCACTTGGGATTGATGTATTTTGATTTTTTGTTTTTAATTAGTAAACTACTCGTTTTAAATACCTTTGAAATTGTATTGCAAAAAAGGAATTGCTACAAAAAATTAATACAATGTAAAAAAAATAAAAAAAAAAATAAAACAAATAGGATAACATAAATGTTTTCAAAATTTCTGTTTTTACTAAGAGTTTCTTAACATTTTCAATAACCAATTTACATTTGGATATTCAATAGAAACTGTCCGACCACGTTATACCCGAGCTGTGCGCATGAATGTCTGGACCCGTCGTGTCTCACAACTACTCTTCAAGCCGGTGGGAGCATTGTCATGTTTTGGGGATGTTTTCCTGCCACACATTGGGTCCATTGATATTTCTAGAGGCACGTCAGGATGCTAGAGGGTACCTAAACACCGTAGCTGACGAAGTGCAACCGTACATGTTAATAGTTTATCCTCATGCAGATGGCAACTTCCAGCAGGATAATGCAGCCGGTGAACAAAGCCCACATCACTATGGAATGGTTTGAGAAACATAACGATGATTCTTCCTTGCTATAGTCGCCCCTTTAGTCCCGGGATCTCAGCCCGATTGAAAATTAGTTCACTCCAGGCCTACATCTTCACCAAATCTTCAAGAACTGCGTGACACACTCCTATCTGCATGGTACACAACATCTCAACAACGTTTTCATCATCTTGTGGAATCCATGCCTCGGCGAATGTTTTGAGGGCTGAAGGAGGCCCAACACGCTAGATAGGTGTACCTAATAAAGTGGCCGGACAGTATATATATAACGTATAACAATGATATTAACAGCAGTGGGTGAGACAAGTGAGTGATATGCGTCGGAACAGGTAGGATTTGCAGTTTTATCGCTCCCCAATTAATGATTTTTATATTGAAAGGTTCTACTAAAATATGGTAAAACTAAAAAAATTCTAACTATCAAAGACTATAGAAGATTACAAGCAAGGTGAAAAGCTTAAAGAAAGAAAATGAGTGAATATAGTAGATTGAAAATAAAATGCTCTACCTGCAACAAAAAATGACAAACGAAGAACTCCGCTGTATGACATGTGGTGCAGAACAGCACATGGCATGTGTGAGGGATAGTGAGATAATGGAAGTTAATACCCCATCAAAAAGAAAACTTTGGAAGTGTGATAAATGTAAAAAAATAACAACTAGAAATAGAAGATTAGATATTAATAGAGAGGAAGAAACAAGTATAAACAGTATTCAGCAAGAACATTTCCAACCACCTAGCACCCGCGAATCAGAGATCGGTGTGAGGATTGGTGGTAGAGTTATCAACAACCTTAGATACGCAGATGATACAACTTTGTTATCAGAAACTGAGGAAGGGTTGAGACAACTTGTAGGAAAGATCAAGAGAGAAAGTGAAAAGATGGGTCTCCTTCTTAATATCAAAAAGACAAAGATCATGACGACTGCTGAAACAAAGGATAATAAAATAACCATCGATGGAGAACAATTTGAATGCGTGAAAGATTTTTGTTTCCTTGGATCCAAGATTGACCAGAGTCAAGGTTGTTGTCCTGAAATTAAGCGTCGAATCGCATTGGGCCACAGAGCAATGTTGAGCATGAATACAGTGTGGAAAAGTAAGGACATCGGTCTTTCGACTAAACGCAGACTAGTCAATGCCATAGTGTTTCCTATTGCATTGCATGGATGCGAAAGTTTGACAATGAAGAAAGCTGATTGGAGGAGAATAGATGGGTTCGAACTGTCGTGTTGGAGACGCCTCTTACGAATTCCATGGACAGAAAAGGTTACAAACAGGGAGGTTTTGAAATGCATGAAACCTGAAATTTCACTTGGCGGGAATATAAATAGAATGCAGCTAAATATTTTGGACATGTGTCACGATCTGATTCACTTGAGAATGCAATAATGCTGGGAATGATGAATGGGAAAAGAAGGCGTGGCCGACCCAGGATCACATGGATAGACACGATTAAAGCAATCACAGGCCTAAGTTTAGAGCAGTTAAGAAGGAAGGCACAAGATCGGAAAGAGTGGCGAGAGATGACCCATAGAATCGCCAAGAGTCGGATACATGGATAAAAACAACAACAAATCACCCGCACAGAAGAAATGGATTCAACCAACAAGGAAATAAATCGAGAATTGGGACATACCATTTTAAAAGAAATAACTGAGATCAGGGAATCTATAAACTTCATTAACAAACAATATGAAGAAATACTCTCTCTCTCATCCATTACAGCTTCCAACCTCAGGCTGGGTCTGTTGGGAACATAAGCCTCTCCACCTAGTTCTTATCTCCCACTATCTTTCCGCTGTCACCCTGTTCCAGTCCTCCCCCCCTTTTTCGGACACATTCCTCCACTCCTCTAATCCATTTATCTCTTGGTCTTCCCCTTGGTCTTTTCTTCTGTATTCTCATCTCATGCATCCTCCTGGGAATCCTTTTCTCCTCCATTCTCTTTAAGTGCCCATACCACCTCAATCTAGATGTCTCGATCCTTTCCTGCAGGGCTCCTCTTTCTCTATCTCCCTAATCCTTTCGTTCCTCACCCTATCTCTTCTACACTTCTGTGCAGCTAAATTGACTCATCCCTTCAGAGCGCACAAAAAGGCGTATATTTTTTAAATGGCCTAACCGATTTTCAAAAAACTTTTTTTTTTGAAAGCCTAATGTTTTTACTTTACAATGACACCATTGTCATTAAAATCTGTACAATATTTTGTTTTATAATTCATTTTGAATGAAAACGCAAGCAAAATGCATGCTTAGGAAAAAAAATTGGGGATACCTAAAATTGAATTACAACAAAAAATTCAAGCCAAACAAGGAAACTTTTATTAATCAATACTTGGTATTGCCTCCCCTTGCCTGCACGACGGCTTGCATGCGGTTCCTCATAGACCCTTTTAAGATTTTGACAAAATCTTGGGGGATCCCATTCCACTCCTCCTCCAGCGCAATCTTCAGCTCGTTTTTATTAGACGGAACCGGATTTCTGGCTCGGACGCTCCGTTCGAGCTCGTCCCACAAATGCTCAATCGGATTCATGTCGGGACTGAGGGCTGGCCACTCCATCGTCTCGAGACCAACCTCCTCCATGAATTGCCGAGTGGTTCGTGCTGAATGACACCGGGCATTGTCATGCACCAACATGAAGTCTTCCCCGATATATCCTGCGTAGGGCACAACATGATCCAGGAGAATGTCCTCTAGGTATCGTCGAGCAGTCAGACCCCCTCCGGCCTCCACCAGGTATGAAAACAAGATCTGTTTTTCCCTCAAGAGATATGCCAGCCCACATCATGCAGGAACCGCCGCCGTACGAGACTGTTTCAGCAAAAGAGCACTGTGAAAATCGCTCTCCTGGACGACGGTAGACCCGGCCTCTCCTATCATTACCATGGAGACACATTCTGCTCTCATCAGTGAATAGGACGGACCGTCATTGCTCGATGCTCCAACTGACGTGTTCCCGAGCAAATTCGAGTCGTGCTGTGCGGTGACTTACAGTCGATTTTGGGCCTGGCCGTTTTGGAGTGAGGTTGGCTTCCTTCAAGCGTCTTCTGACTGTCCACTGACTAACAACTACTCCACGAACTTGTCTCAGCTCCTGTTGCAGATCGACGCCCGTGAGATGGCGATTTCGCAGTGAAGTTGAAATGATAAAGCGATCGTCCCTCTCAGATGTGAATCGGCGCCGTCCAGTATGTGCTCTCCGAGTGAAGGTACCAGTTTCCTGAAACCTTCTGAATACTCTTGAGACAGCAGATTGGCTCAAGTTTAGTTGACGAGCGACTTCTCGTTGACTGTGGCCTGCTTGCAACAAAGCAACAACTTGTGTGGCGTCTTCTGGCGTAGTATCCATGGGTTTGTGAAAACAATGAATTAAACTTGCAGAGATGTGTACAGATGAACGTCTCATAAGCGACTGATAAGAAATATCGGTCCACATGGGATTTTATAACGGAGTTGGTGGTTTCCATTCAGACTGCATTTTGCTACGCTTACGTTCAGATCACATTCATTTGGAAAATATTGTACAGATTTTAATGATAATGGTGTCATTGTAAAGTAAAAACATTAGGCTTTCAAAAAAAAAAAAGTTTTTTGAAAATCGGTTAAGCCATTTAAACAATATACGCCTTTTTGTGCGCCTGAAGGGGTGAGTCGATTTAGCTGCACGGAAGTGTAGTAACTCCTAACCTACCCCGCAGGAATTTCATCTCACAAGCTGTCAATCTGCTAACCTCTCTTTTCTTCATTACCCAAGTTTCCGATGCGTATGTCAGTATAGGGACATAATAGCATCGGTACAACACTTCTTTACTTTTTTGCGGGACATCCTTACTCCACACCAAACTCATGACGCACCTCAGGAAAGCTTCTGCCTGTCTGCCACGTTCTGTGATCTTTGTCATTTCTTCCATTCTCCTCCACCACACTTCCCAAGTACTTGAAACTTTTCACCCTCTTCAGCAGTCCTCCTCCAAGAGTAATCCCACTCACCGGTCTATTTCTTTTCTTGTCGTCAACAGAATCTCACATTTACCCGTGTTGAATCTCATCCCACATTCTCCCACCGTTTCCTCCCAAGCCTCCAGTTGCTCCTGAATCTCCTCCTCCTTGTTTCCCCAGACCATCAGATCATCTGCAAACACCATTGCCTTCATCTTATCCTCCCCAACTCTTTCTGCCACCCGCGTCAAAATTTCATTCATGACCACAATGAAGAGCAGGGGTGACAGTGCACTACCCTGTTTCAGACCACTCTTTTGTTTGAACCAGTCAGTTCTTTCCCCTCCCACTTTCACACAACTCACACTTCCACAATACATCTCCTTTACTCTGCTAACAGTCCCTTTATCCACCCCCCATACTCCTCATTACTTCCCACACCTTTTTCCTACACACAAATTCATAGTGATGTTCTTGGAGTTGTCTCACTGCAAAAATGAGATCCACTGTAGATCTCCCAGGTCTGAAACCATACTGCTCTTCTCTCAAATCCTTCTTAACTTTTGCTCGGATTCTACTTTCCAAAATCTTTTCATATATCTTGGCACAGTGTGATATTAGTGTGTTTCCCCTATAATTCCTGCACTCCTTTCTGCTCCCTTTCTTGAAAATTGGGACAATTAGTCCTTTTTTCCAATCCTCAGGGGTCTTTTTCTCATTCCACACCACTCTCATCACCCGATACAACCACTGTATCCCAATTTCCCCGGCAGCCTTTACCATATCAATACTCACTTCGTCCACCCCTGGTGCCCTTCCTCCTTTCATTCTGTTTATAGCCATTTCTATTTCTCTCCATGTCAGGTCCTTTTCTATTCCCGTGTAGTCATCTCTATCTTCCGATACATTGTCTTCCTCCCCTTGACCTTTGGTATTCAGCAAATCCTCAAAGTACTCTTTCCACACTGTCTTAAGTGTCTCCCTGTTGTGTACCTCCTTTCCGTTTTTATCCACCATTACCCTATCCTCCCTCAAACCTCTTCTTTTACTTTTGATCATCCCGTAAAGTATTTTTCTATTTCCTCTGCTATCCTCCTCCATCATATCAGTCCACTTAACCATCCACTTCTTCCTCTCCTCTGCAACAACTTTGCTTGCTTCTTTTTTCTTGTTCTTATACTCTTCTCTTGCTACATCCGTTCTTTCCTGAAACCACACTCTGAAAGCCTTGTTCTTCCTTCCCACTGCTTCTTTCACTCTCTCATTCCACCATGACGTCTCCTTACATCTCTTTCTGTTACCTGTTCTTCCACAAACCTCCAATGCAGCATCCACCATTGTACTTTTAAATCGGATCCATTCCTCTTCCCCTGTGTTAGGGTTATCTTTAGGTAACTTTTCCCTTATTATCCTTTGGAATTCCTCCTTGACTTCCTTTTCCTTCAGTTTCCATACTTTGATTCTTCTTTCCTGGAACCCTGTCCTCCTGCTATCCTTCACTACTCCCAGGTTCATTACTAACAGTCGGTGATCGCTATCTAAGGCCTCCGATGGTATTACCTTTACCTCCTTGACGCTTCTCTTCATTTCCCAGTCATACAGCATGTAATCCACCACAGATTTCTTTGTCAAATCACTACTGTACCATGTTACTTTATGGCTCTCTTTCTTCTGGAACTATGGATTTTATTAGTAGTTGATTTTATTACATGCTTTCAAAACAGGAACTAGCCTCGGAAAGGACGGATGCAGACGACGACCCGGAACTTACAAACGGACTAAGAAGAAATACAGTGGAGCACCGTTTATACGTTTTTCAAGGGACTGAGAAAAAAAAAAAACGTATAAATGAAAAAACGTATAAACGAAATTCACTAAAGTTACGAACAATTTCATAATAACAAACAATAAAAAGTCGAGAGGTAAATTAAAATATTAATGAAAATGAAATACAAGAGGTATGTAATACAAATTACGGATTTAATGTGCAACTAGTATACTTTTCTTATTCATTCAGCATTTACAAGGATTTTTTAGGTTGTGGGGCTTTTTTGGAATGCACAGAAAAAAGTTCATTGTGCACAGTTAACAGTGCCATCTTAACTTTATCATTTAAATCACTGCTAATGAGGTATTCATGCATGGTGTTAAAACCCGCCAAAGCTTGTTGAAAACTTGGCAGAAGTTTTTCAGTGCAATTTTCTAATACTGCGTGCCTTTTCTAAGACTGGACAATCGGCAGGTGGGAATCTGAGGTTGAAATGCGCATTTTCTCTCTTCTTGAGTTCTTGAAAAAAACGTATAAATGAAATTTGCGATTTCAGGAAAACGTATAAATGAAATTATTTAACGTTAATATGCATTGGATTTTGCCGGGACTATTCAAAAAAACGTATAAATGATAAAAACGTATAAACGAGAAACGTATAAACGGTGCTCCACTGTACTAACAAAACTAAATAAATATCAAGAAAATCAAGGGAAATAAAGGAAAACATGAAAATGATTGAAAATGAAAATAAAATACAGAAGGAAAATATAAAACAATTGCAAGTAACAATTGAAAGACTAGAGACACAACAAAGAAAAAATAACATTGAAATTATT
>JAFIDM010106192.1:58939-74204 GCA_023159025.1 Thereuonema tuberculata | reverse complement strand
ACCCACTCTTTAAACATTCCTTAAATGGAGGGAATTTTCCAAATCTTTGTCATTCTGAACCAAATTGAAAACAAAACTATTAACAGAAGTCTATTCATTTTTCTTTTGTTTCTCGCTGCGTGGGTGACAATTTCTCAGCCGTTATGTGAAATTTCGGCTCAAGTGGCTTCAACGGTTCTTCCATCGTCGTCACTTGTGAAATAATCCAATGTCTTCTTGGGAACCCGAGACACATTTAAGTGATATTTTAAAAATTACTAATAGTGAAATATTTAACAATTTAAAAGAAATGCACCTCTTCCTTATAAGTGATCTAGGAGAATGCATTGCCTTTGAACAGAAATGCCTAAGAGGAAATTAAAGTGTTTCAATATCTGACAATTCCTATCAGTTTCCAATTTAAATTTCAAACTCGACGAGGTTTACTTTGCATTTCTAAAGTTTCAACTGTAAAAGTATAAATAGTCCACCATAGCAGTGCAGATATGAAAGGTTAACATCGGACTCCTTACACAGCAAATATCCTTACATTGCCGCAGTCTGTCAGGTGCCTCTCTTCGAAAATCAAAATTAGGTATATGTAGTTTTAAATCATTGCTAAAAACTAATACGACTGCTGTATAGAAGCCTTGGAGCCTTAACCTCCCATCAGAGCACCCACTAACTTCAAAGCTATTACAATTATTAACTACAGATTTTATGACTCAGTCGTCTTCATTTTCTTCTACACGATGAAGTCTTTTTGATGTACTTAGAAAGGAATTTATTAAATGTAAATGATTTCTTAAAAAGATTTTGTTTTTCAATTATTTTATTTAAAATTTAGAAATCAGGATCTAATGACTTATATACAAGGAAATGGGTAAACATAGAATAGATTACTGTAATATTGAATTAAACTTATTTACAAGTAGATTTTACAAATAATTTTGATATTTTTTTTTTCCTGTTCTTTACTTAATTTTTTTATGTGGGTTTTTGAGACAGACTATACATCGACTGTTATAGGTTCACTGCTATCAAAGCTCCCGACAAATTTTCATTGGACGTTTTTACAGTTATAATGACCCAATCAAAATCATGTGGTTAAGAACTGGTTCATTTTTTGTTATGAATAACTTTGGTGAAAACTCTCGTCACAAAGTTACTCTTAACAAAAAATGAACCAGTTCTTTATCACATGAGACATAGCGTTCTACGGACAGCGGCAGTCAGGCGGTGGACAACAAGGTGGACAGCACTCACTACGGATGTAGTAACGCTGGTTGTTGAGGTTCTGAGCCAGAAGACCATTGCAGACGCCCTCCTTCAGGGCCTCTCGGATTTCACATTTCAGCTCATCCTTGCTCAAGGCGACCCCGTAGTTCTGCCGGATGAAGTCGTACAGCTCCTGGATAGTTCCTCCGCAACCACAGTTCAAGCAGGTACAGCCAGCGACCACCATATCGTACACGGACATCGTCAACCGGATCTACAGGAACCTACAATAAAGTAAAGTTTAAAAAAAGGAGATAAGTAAAAACGATTACTTGAACAAGTTCCATAATGGTAAGTTCTTATGGCATTATCAAATCAAGAACATTTATCCCATTGCCATAATAACTTTTGAAGATCGTCATGGATTTTCTTAAGACATTCTGCATAGTTCGTACTGTTTGTATGAGTTTTTGAAAATAGATATAAGCTTTTCATTTTTGCGTTCTCAGCTTTATAATTTGAGAATTTCGGAAAATGAATCCTCTTCGATAAAATAAACTATTCTTAAAATGTGGCGACACTATTTCAATGCAACCTGTTGTCAAAGTAAAAATTCAGTCGTTGTATGTGAGGCCATCGGTTACTTGGCAAATATCAATCTTTCATTCAAACAAATCTGTATCTTGTCAATATACAACAGTTTCAAATGATTAACTCCATATTTTTAACCTCGATATCGAAAGCATTAACGAGAATTTACGGGATTTCCTATTTGAATCCCTTTCAAGTTATTTCTTGTTGTAAACGTTAAATTTGTTTAAATAAAAATGAAGAAAAGTGAAATAAAATTGAATTATTAAAAGTGAAATTGTAAATTTGTTATTAACGATTGATGAAAATTAAAACATTACTGAGCTTCCATTTCTGTTTGGAAATGTTGAAGCAGTCTTTGGCTGATCAATGTCTACAAAGCATTACAAACTACACAGCATCTTCTAATTTGTGATTTTTGCTGTGGACTGATTGTGTGCTGGACAATTTCAACTCAACATAGAAATTGAGATCCATCTGACCTTCACCTTTACAACATTTTCAAAGACGACCCGACCTTGACCAAGGTCATAACCTCCGGTATGAAGATTCACAAGTCATTTCAAAAATCTTTGCTTATTTAAAACATTTTCATTTTCAGCGATCGCTGTTGCACTATTGTTTAAATTCTGAAGCATCATGGGATTTCCTTTAAGTTCTCCCTAAACTAAACATTAAGAAGCCCGGAACTGGTGAAAGGTCAATAACTAGTGCTCAATAATTTGAGATTAATCAATTCAATTTTACGAAAAAATGTTAAAATCTATATCTCTTAATGGGATCAAAATAATATAATCGAACTTCGATGATCAGAACCTGGTAAGGACCCGTGTTTTGTTCGATTAAGCAAATATCAAACCCAGGAGAATATGCCAGAATTTATATGAAAAACAGTAATTAGACCTACAATTAAAATTCTATGCAAGGTTTGGATTTTTAAATAGCAAGTATTCTAAATAGTGATTAATTTAATTGATTCAATTTTTTAGATTAATTAGGACTCCTGTAATTAAGACTGTTCTATGCTATACTAAATGGGAAGCAACGCATACAAAGAAGGGATAATTTCTCAAGCAGAATTCACCCGATTTTTTAGATTGTATTAAAAGTAAATGTTTTTTTGTAGGGAGTGCCTTCTGATAATCAGTGTTTTACTGTATTAATTTTCATTGCTTATTAAGAATATGGAAATTAAAAAAAAAAAAAAAAAAAAACTAAAATAAATTTAAAATTAAAAAAACCACTCTCACAAGTGTCTTGTTTCTAACAAAAATTTAAGTTTTCGTAAGATTTTTACAATACTACATTTTATTGTTAGTTGAAAGCTTATTTTATACGGACCACTTCAAATTTATCCTATTGCAAACCAATCTTTGCTTTGAAATAATTTCTTTTTAATTTTTTTTTATTGAATTAAAATTTACAAACTTGGAAGTAGATTTTAGAAATTGGTTTGTTATGCATTTTACACGTTGATATTTTTCAGACTATTAAGAGATGAAATGAGATGAAAGCTTATTACTAAAGAAATCCAATCAGCCTCATCGTTCTCGAAAAGCTAGTTTAATTTGTTCAATACATCCACTGAAATAAAAACTTCTTAATCATCTTAAATAAAATAGAATGAAAGAAAGATTTCAAAAATAAACTCAGGAACGATATTCCATTGTGTTTCAGGTGAACACGCGAACCAGATATCAACCAAAACTTGCATTTGAGTATTTAAAGTTTTTAAATAAATAAGTTTTTGAATGAAAAATAAAAAAAATGGAAGTTTTTATCCCCAGCACATTAAGGCAATTCCATAACCCAAGCATAAGTTTCAAAAAAAATAAGTAAAAGATTTACGTCAGGTTAAATAGAACTTAAGACTAACATATTGGGACTATTTGAAAATTCGAACGTTTCAATTTTTTTACAGTTGATACAGCAGTTGATTCCAAGAATTCTAATAATTTCGAAATGACATTTTTGGTCAATTAAACAAATTATTTTTTTATAATGAAAACAGCATTAAGGAAATCAATTAATAGATTACCGTAATTTGAATATCAGTAATGTTAAACTAAAAATTGCAAAAGGTTGATTTAATTAAAAATGTACATGTTTTGAAATGAAGATTTGAAACAAAAAGGAACAAAATTTAAATTTCATTGATTTTATTTTAGCAAAATATTTTTAACGTAAAAAACGTATAGATTCCCTAATAATTATAAAAATAACGTAAAACGATTAATTTTGGACTACGCTTAATTTTAATTAACACAGTTCTGAAAACAAAAATCTGAAGCTTATGGCGAAGAAAATTTTATCTAAAAATCCAAAAATATGAAGAAAAAAACTGAATACAACAAGTCCGCAAAACTGTCTTGCACATCTAAAATTGAGTAAGGAATATGTTAGTCCTGCTTTAACAGCAATACATTCGAAAAAAAGAACGTAGTAAAAATACTTTAGCCTAACAAAACAATTAAAAAAAAAAAAATCATATACAATAATATCTTACCTCGAAAATTGCTCTAAAATTTAGAAAGCCAATTGTTATAGGTTGAAACCGAATGAACTTAAGTTCCTAAATTTCCATTTAGGTTTGTTTTTTTTAATTTTTTAAGGAGTACCACACTCTGCAAGATTTTGAAAAATTGTGTCAATGGAACAATTTCAATCCGAGAAGAAAAATCACAACGGAAGTAACTGTTAAAATTCAGCATTTTAAGAATTTCGAATCTCTATTTCACATAAACTCAAAATTTTACTCATTTTCTCAACTGAAGTTGGGAGATTGCTAAATCGATTACTATATGAAATCCTTTACAAACAATTTTCGCAATTTTTTAATATGGATTATTTTGCTCTGCGGACAGGCAGTTATAGGCCGGAACTGACGTCATTGCGTTTTCTAAAAGATGGATAAGAATTTAGTTTTCTTTTATTGAAAATATATTTTAAAATATGAAATCATCGAAACCATAAGTCAGATTTTCGTTGTATTTGCATGGCTTTATTTAAAATATATACTAATAAAATGAAAACCTTACCAATTGATTTAAATGCCTTTGAAACATGCATTCATTTTCTTTTATCTTTCCAACTGTTTTTACATAATTTCGTAAGTCATTTAAGGAAGATACATTTCGCTGTTTTTATTTTTTCGTCCTAGATGTTTTTATTTTCAAAACATTGACTTATTTATTTAAATGTGTAATATGCTTCTTTTCTTTAAAGTAAAACCTCCTATCCCATTCGCTCTGGTTTATCTCAATAAAATCAATCCATTTCAGCATTATATTAAACAGTGCAGTTAGTATTTGGACAGTGTATGTTTATTTGTAGAGACAGATTAAATGTCCGTAGTTCGGTTCTTCCTTGTTTCCCCATAATTGTGAGTCATAGCAAAAAGATGCCTTTGACTGAAAAGTTAAACCTTCCTTTAAAATTACAGGGAAACATTAGAAACAGTTACAGGGCAGTAGAAGATCCATTTGACCTGACCCAAAACCTGTAGAATTCTGAATATTGAGTTTTTAATCTGTTGATGCAATCAATCAGAGACATGAAGGTTTCATCTGTTTTATTGTTATTATTTATTCCCAAGGAAAGGTTAAGCTCATCAAATCGCTTAAGGAGTGATCAGAAATGACTGGCATTATTTATATAAGCTTAATCATATTCCATATTCTTTTTAATTGTAGATGATTTTTTTTTTCACCATTTAATGTTGTAATTCCTTTGATCTGTGAGTTTGTAAATTCGGTTAGGGGAAATTTGTTAACTAGGAAATTTCAAGAAGCCTGGGATTGGTTAGATTTTTCGCCTGGCGCAGATATATACAGATATTTCATACAGAGGTAATCGTAGCTTTCTCTAACTAAGGAAGCCCATTAGACGTGTGCAGTATCAATGATTTTGCTTCATCTGCGCATGACGTCTCGGTTGGGGAAATATTTTCCTTTCTTATGTTTATTATGCTTAGAAATGCAAGATTACACGAAGAAAATAAGGATTTGTATGTGTATATTTTTATCTTTAAGTGTATATTGCTCTCAGTGTTGTAAGTTAAAGAACAAACATTTAAAAAGAACAAACATTGACTATTAAATAATTTTTTTCGTTTAGTTATTTGTTCTGACGAATAAAACAAACTTAGATAATTACGAAGGTTTAAAAATTATCAAAGTAAACTTTTCAAAAATTCCTTAATTGGCACGGCTGGGGAATTGTCTTAGTCTGTAATTATGGACATGAAGGACAAACTCTACAAATGAACTTTTTGTCATATCTCGATGATTTCACCCGGGGAAGGATTATCATAAAGTTGGATGAAAGCAGCAAAGCCACCAATGTTGCCAGGGAGTTTGGAATTACGCATAGTGTTGTCTCCAGGCTCTGGGCAGCATTTCAAATGCTGGAATTGTTCCAGATGAACTGGAAGAGATCGCCCGCGCTCTACGACTACAACTGAAGACAAGATATTTAGCGGTAACAGCTAAACAGCATCGAATTCACCTTCCAAGTCTGCTCCATTCCATGGGCCAATGTCTTCTCCGACGACAGTCGGTTCGGTCTGCAATCGGATTCCAGATTTCAGTATATCTGGCGTGAAAAGGAATTGCGTACCAACAGGAAAATGTGTAGGAGAAAACACATTGCCCCATTGGTACATAGTCCAATTTTGGTGGATCTGACACCATTGCAAACGCCTTCTATGATGCTCTCTGGATAGCGGCACACGGATGACCGGCCCTCGAGCATATAGCCCTACATGTCAAAGCCGTCTAGCCACAGTTTGGCGGGATATCCTCGTTTCAGTGCTGGAAGGAGGCGACTTGCAAGCTGACTGGCCGTCTGACGTCGATTGCGTTTAGCTGTTATCGCTCAATATCGGTCTTAATGTGAAGTCGTAGAGCAAGGGCGATCTCCTCCAGTGCCTCTGAAACATATTCCAGCCGTCTGAAATACTGCAGATAACCTGGAGACAATAGTATGCGCGATTCCAAACTCCCCAGCAACATCGGTGATTGTGCCGCCGCCTTCCAACTTTCCGATAATCCTTAAGGACTAAAGCCTATTGGATCCGATTTTGGACCCAGCCGTGCCAATTAACTTTTTATCTGCTTTTGAGCTACCATATGACCTGTATGTTCACATCTCCGAAATTTGCATGTGGACCTGTTTTCACCTGAACACCTACAGTTACGCAAATCGTCACAAGCTGTTTTGTCGGATTCTGTGGCTTAAGAATGTCGCCGGGCTTTAGGTTTTGGAGATGTGTGAATTTTTATAACTCACGTAAATAGATGTGTAGCCATTATATTTTTGAAAAATTTGTAGTAACTACAAAACATCGAGCAGGGCTAATTACAAAAAAATAATAATATTCACTCCCTCTCTGTACAGTACCTGCCCATACCACTAACACCACAACTTGTGGAAGCCTAAAAAAATATTTATTTTGATTTAACAATTTTTATATTGCCAGGCGATGACATAATACTAGTGTTAGTTAGCGGAAGACCAGATAAATTACAGATTCTCGATCGGATCAAGGCCTTAAGTGCTGTTCAAAAACGTTAGTTACCTTCATCACCATAAAACAACGCATTTTTTTGTTGGAAATAGATTTTGTAACAACGAGCTAGTTAACACTACTTCTGGAACTTTGTGTTGAATGGTAAATATTCTGGTAAAACATTATCAATTTATAATGACAAATTCATATAAAGAAATCACGTATTCCATTATGTTAAAGCAATGCTTTACTTATTTGTTTATATTCTTGCTTCATTATTTATTTTATATTATTTACTTCTTTTACATTTTGTCGTGACTTACCCTTTAATGACTGTGTGTTTATTTTCTGCTGCTCTTTGTTTTACCTTTTTTTACTTTCGTATAATTGCAAAGTTCTGTAATTTTCCTTTTTAACATTTTCTATTATTTAATAGGCCTATTCCTCCTTTTATATTGTTTTATGTCCCGCGTACACCATCCAATTTATCATATATTAGGTTTGGGACAACATAACCACATTCTACTCGGCGTCACACGTGACCTATTTAAAATCTGCGTTGTCTGGAATTGAATGTTTGCCCGACTTGATTTGGCAGTTGGATGGTGTTCGCACCCGACAATGTTGGGAACTTGAAGCTGGCCAATTAGTTGGATGGTGTTTGCGTAGCTTTTTATTATTTGAAGAGTTATTTATAAATTTGATTTTTATCTTCTTGTCATTGTTTTATTTTTCAGAATGTCTTTTTCCTTATTTTCAAATATTTTTGTTTTATTGAATTTAATTTGCCTGTAATTTACTGTTTTTAATGTTTTAATTCATTTTACATCTACCATTTTGACGCATATATACAACTAATGTATTTTTTACTAATATAGGTTTGTATTTGAAGATACACTACATAGTTTTACCAAGAATGAATTGTTTTCTTTTTTTTATAACATCAAAATTTGTATGTTATTTGTCAAATGTTATATAACTCCATAATTTATCAACTTAGGAAATAACCATTGAAAACAAAATATAGCTAACAAGGTAAAAAATGATAGTTTCAAGTATTTATGTTAAATAACGTTTTATTTTAAGTAAGAATAAGTCAAGAATCTTCTATTGTTTTTAATGATTAAACTAAGATGAATATAGATATATTTGAAATTAAATTTATAAACAATATAATCATCTTCTTTTTCTTCTCCAGTGAACTCGTCACTATTTCAAGTCGTGGACAGGAAGGCTACAACATTGTCCCTTATAAAACAATGGCATTGACAGCACGGACCTTTGAATGTAATTCTCAAGCTTCTCCTGATGAAGGCTCAAGGCTTCTGAGCTGAAATATAGAACGAATTTTACCCGGAGTAAATAAATCTTTCATCTAAGCTTTTGCATATTTTGCATGACCTTTTCCTCCTTCACAAATGAGTTATATATTTGAAATTTATATTTTCTATTTTTTTTTATTATTACGAATTTTCAATATTTTTTTTTTATAAAAGTTTATTTCATTTTGTCTGAAATTTATAGGAGCACTTAGGAGTACGTTTATTTCTGATTTGCCATAATTTCAAAGAGTAAATAGATTTTGCTTGATGAGTAGCCCTGGCTGAAGAGAGACCAAACAGCTGTATCAGGTTCTCAGCTTGAAATAAAAAATCAAAAGGCTTCCTATTTTTTCTTGAATGTATGAGGTAATGTACAAATACAATAAAAAGAGCTTATATGAAGTTGGTCAATCAACATATTTACAGCTTGATGTAATTCAATCTAACAGATAATGCATTCGTACCTTCTTTTTTTCCGGGTTCCTCCTCATTCTTTACTTTAAGAGATTCTGTTACGATAATACTAAGCACCATGTGAGAACCATAAAGAATGTTTAAAAGAACTTAAATGGAAGCCCGAAAGTTTTTTGTTTTCTTTTGAAATCAACGAGTTCCTCTGCTTTGATTGTCGTAAAAAAAAATCTGATTAAAAATTCTTCAATCAATCAATCACGGCCTTCCACTCGATTCCGAGCCTTGGCGACCTGATGGATGAACGATCTATAGGAAGAACGATTACGTGCGAGTTCACAAAGATCGGCCAGGGTCATTTCTGTCGTAGTTGTAATAGTGTCAAGCCATCTGGTTGCTGGTCTTCCTCTTCGTCTAGAGCCTTCTGTTTTTCCCAACATAATGTCCTTCTCTAAAGATCTATCACGTCTAATAATATGTCCAAAGTAGGCAAGACGTAATTTGGTGATCCTAGAACCGAGTGAGATGTCCGGTTTGATTTCATCCAAAATTGATTTAAATTGATAAATTGATAAAAATTGATAAAAATTCTTATTTATCTTTTATTAAATGAAGCTAAAACAATACACAAGGGATGATCAGAATAACCCGTTCCATGTAATTCTAAAATGAGAATGCTTTATTAAAAGTAATTTCCATCGTGTTCTGTACAAAGGGTCCAGTGTTTCACAAACTGAGTGATTTTCTTTCTTTTAAAAGTCTTTATGCTGTTGCTTCGCTTAATGTATGACAGTCTCTTTGATCTGAGATTCCGAATTGAAGTATCGACATTTTAAGAATTTAATGGGGAAAAGAGATGAAAGTCACATGGGGAGAGGTCGGGACTGCAGGTGGATGTTCAAAGCTCTCCGAATGGATAGCATTTATAATGACCTCTGCGTTTTGAGGCCTGGCATTATCCTGCACCAGGCATATCCCTTTAAAGAGCTTTCCACGACATTTCCATTGTACCCGACCTTTAAGAATTTTAAGTTTTTCGTTGTAAGAAAGAGAATTGATATTTTGCACCGTAGCCAAAAAAGAAATATCCCAAACACCTAGATAATTAAAGAAAACGTGCACCTTCAATGATGAGCGCTGAGATCGGAAGGTTCAGAAACGTGACTTCCCACAAACCTTCAGTTTGGACACATTGAAATCCCTGTTTGGATTGTTCAAAGATGAATTTGGAATATTCATCGTTCTCAAATGTTTTACTGAAGGCGCACGTGCATTGCTGGTATGCTTCCAATATTGAAATAGATGGTACTGTTTCAGGAGGAGCTGTGCTTTTTATTTTTCATTTTAGGATGGTCTGGTTTGATTTAACACCCCCCGTATATGTAAGCAGTTTCTAAATAAATTTCATTTTCTCCATGCTGAGTAATTTTGATTACATTGTCAAACCTTCTCAAATTACTCTATAGTTTCCTGTCAATTCATCTATCATGTAATTATTATTTACTGTATCAAATTTAGTTTATTTTGATTAAAATTACTTTCTTAAGATTAAAAAAGATTTTTCTTTTAGGATTACGCAAGTAGCAACTTTAAATGCTGCTTCCATTTCTACAAAATGTCTATTTTACATATTAAACATTCTGACTCACTAACTTAACATTTCATTACAATTTCACTGCTGCACCAAAGCTGTTTGCAAAGAATTTTGCTATTTTTCTCATGATGAATATTTTAAATCATTTTTTTTCTACTTATTTCTGGATTCGTTCAGTTTACAGCCAATACTTGCACCGATGAGAATTTGTTTCTGAAATACTCAATTAAAAACTGGACGATTTTTTTTAACTTTTCCTCCTCTGGTAAGCCTTTAGCACCCCCGAGAACATTTCGGACAGGGAGCCGAACATTTCGGGCAGCGGGGAGGAGGCGGTGGGCATCGAGGTGGTGGTGGACAAGGTGGTGAACAGGGAGGTGGAGGACAGCAAGGTGGCGGTGGTGGTGGACTCGGAGGTGGTGGACAAGGAGGTGGTGGACACGAAGGTGGTGAGCATGGAGAAGGCGGTGGACTGTAGTACCGTTTCGTGCATCTGTCGTGTTTGAAACAACCATTCTGGACTCCTTGCTTCAGGGCCTCCTTAATGACGCATTTGAGCTCACTGTCTCCAATTCGCAAACAGTTATTTTCACGGATAAAGTCATAAATCTCACTTGAAGTCCCACCTTGTCCACAATTCAACTTTTGCACTGCTTCTGTAACCATTTCCAGCCACGACATTTTTCGATGATAAAATCCTGAAGTGAATTAAAAGATCTGTAAAATACAAAGAAAAAACGTTAATCAGAGAATCGCAACGATTGAGTCGCCTAAAATGTTACTTCTATTCAATATTCGTACAATGCTATTTTTTGCTTTATTTGCCTTATAGGCGAACAAAGGGAACCCTGAAGTAAATAAAGCCTTCGTCCTAACTGAATGATTTTCTTTCTTGTAAATTCATCTTTTCCCCATCTGCCATCTTTCTAAAAACTTCAATGGCTATTAGCTTTTTTAGCGACCCATATGTTTTTTTTTTTTGTATTTAGGAGATTCCCTTTCAATGCTCTAATTATCACTTTTGTTCAAAGGTAACTGAAGTAATAATTGTGGATTGAGTGACGGATTCAGAAGGTTGCGAGTTCGAATCCCAGCCTTGAATACATTTTTTTTTTATTCGGAGAGTCCATGTTTATGCAACTAAGCTTTTTCGTTGTCTGTTGTTTGAAATTGATTACGCATCAATGGGTTTTAATGGGTCGCCCCTAATTTTATGCTTCAGCACAAAATACTTTTTATCTAGTTCAAAAATTATTATGAAACCCAACTCTCTAACTCCACTTTCAAACCATATTTCAACCCAACAGACATCAGTAGTACATCAGTAGGGTAAATATAATCAAAAATAAAAGAAATCTAACATATTAAAGTGCTAGTAAAAACGGAGCTATCCTGGGATACTTTTCAATATTTTAAATGAAAAGAATTTATTCACAAGCCTTTATTAATTAATACCTTAATTTTTGAAAAATACATTGCAACAGATAATATTACACTATATGATATATTATTGTGTTAAAAACATTCAGTACTGATGTTAAAATATTAAAACCATCCAGAATTGAAGGTTTTGATAAAACGAATGAAACAATGTTGGCGCTCAAAATTTTCTGTTGTGTCATACCTAGCTTAACGAGTAGGGATTGTTAACTAACGCAATAATAACGTTATACAGGGATATAACGTTATATAGGGATTAAAGTATAAGAAAAATCGACAATTTTTTTTTTTAAAAATCAAAATTTGTAAAACCACATTGTTTAAACCTTCAGTCAAGCATCGACAGCGTTGCCTTTGTATAATGCGCCGCAGCATTTCAAAACATTTATTGCAGTTCTTTACTGAAAATTCGTTGAAAATTGGGATCAATTTCAGCCAAAAATATCAAGTGATTAGAACATTTTATAAAACATAGATTAAAATGTTGATTCCTGTAAAGAAATATCATCATCAAAATAGCCAAAAGGATTAAACTAATAAAAAATATAAAAACTGTAACATCAACTACGAAGTTTAAGTATCCAAATCTTCTAGGATTACGAAAAACGAAACATTATCTTAAGATAAAAAAAAACCAACAAAAAAAAAAACAACTAAAATTTTGGTAGGATTAGACTAATATGTGGAATTTCCAATTAAATAGAAGCGGCCCCAATTGGTTTCAAGGTATATATTGTATGTTCACTAAAGACAGTATTCAAAGCTAATGATCATGCCCATGTGATATCCGTTCCGGATATTGTTCGCCATAGTCGCGCATGCGCTGTGTTTAGTGTTCGTCGGCCTGGCTGTGCATATTCAATTCCACAAGGCGGGCGGAGAAATGCATCGAGTGATGGCGGCCATTTCCAACATCTACTCTGAACATGGCAATAAAAATATACTAGCAATAATATATAGATAATAGGAACAGAAGTTAAATAGCGTTAAATAATGTCCATTTTCAGAACTAAATATACCTGGAAACCTTTTGAGGCGGTGTTATGTTCGCCATGTTACAAAGTTCTCACTTGATGTTGCTCTTTAATGCTATGATCTAAATTGTGAAGATGAAGCTTTTATTAGTATCTTTCATTGAAACCTACCATTCGCTTCATGTGGGTTTATTAGTGATTTTTGATGGAAATTTACTTAATTAACATAAGCCTCATATACATATCATATTCTCAACTAATTTCAGTTTTATTTCATTATATTTGTAATAAATCAAAATTTATTTTCTTTTCCTCTACTCTATCTTTATTCTACGAAAGAATGATGATATATTATTTCAGGATATGATATTTCATAATATATTGTCAGTGAACACAATCACGTGAATTCTTAAACTGAACTTCATTGAACTTTGATTACCTATTCGTAATCTAAAAACGCTTTGAAACCCAACTACAAAACTGGTGTAAAAATATTTACGCAGATATTGCTTTTAATTCTGCAATAATTTTTTCTGAATCCTGTTGCAATGCCTAAAAGAAAAATATATTTTCAAGATTTGAATGAATCAATACGAAAGTTTCGTTTCCTATCATACCAAAGTGTATTTCTTACTTGGAAATTTAAAAACTTTGAAGAATAATAATGAGGTTCTGAAGTCAAAGACTACTTCGTGAGTGTTAGTTCACTGAAGTATTATGAGAATGGAAAAATATAATGCTTTCAGGCAGAAAAATATAAATGTATGTCTTAATATTGCAATAATTTTTCCAATTATTATAGAAGAGATATATAATACAAACGTTTCCATTAAAAAGATAACGATAAGGAAATAACTTATCAGATTTAATCAAAAATGAATTTCTGTAAAAACGCCAAGATATAAAATTTCATCAAAATCCAAGGTATGAAATCGATTGTACCTAAAAGACATATTGATTAATGTAATTCTGTCTTTGATATTCCTCCTCCTAAGGTCTACGAATTATTAAAACGATAATCGTATTTCAATTGCAGAGTTTTAAGAAATCAAGAAGATTTTTGTATATGTTAGAGCCAAGTATCTCTTAGGAGAACATATACAAACAAATGAATGATGGTGCACTGTAGGCCAGTCAATGTAGCCAAAAAAAGGCAAACATCGCAAACGCGCATGTATCTACGATTTTTTTAAATGTTGTTAGGACCCCTGAGAGTAGTGTATACCCAAGTTTGCAACCCTAAAAACCCTGTGCTACTCCTTTGGTGTTCGAAAAACTGCAAAATTCGGGCACTTCTGTCAGTTTTGTCGAAAAAAACACCAGAAGGAAGCGTTTTTGGGTATCATCACTCTATACTTTCGTAAAGCAAACTAAATTTGCTAGAATTTGAGCCCAACTTGAGCTCTCTAGGTCTATTGGTTGCGGAGATATAGCCAGTCACAGATGGGCAACTTTTTCCAAAAACTGGAAAGTTATCGGTAGGGTCATATTCCAGGACACGAACCGGCTAAACTAAAGGTTCTAGAGAAAGACCGGGGGAGAAGAAGTTGTAGAGAATTGAATTAGCTGCAATTTGATTCCAAAATGGTGCTTCCAGGCCTCATAGATTTCTCAAAAACAAAAAAACAGTAAAAAATCGTAATTTGGAAAAATGAGGAAAACATTGTACTGAACCATGTTGGTATCAATTTCTTTGAAAACACGTGCAAGAATGTGAAGTTAACATTGTGATCTGATCCAACATTGTTAACAAGGTGATCTTGCATCGCAATGATTAAATCAGAGCCATTGTGGCGGGATACGTTAGCTACGTTTTCAACCACTTTGATACAAACTTAGCTGAGGTGTTTGATGGATACCCACACGATGCATCCAAGAGGCGCACTAAATCAGCTGAACGCCTGCGACGCTCTGCTTCTCTCTCCTGCAGTGACATGTTTCTTGATGAATCAGCACCCATCAAAGTACCCCAGGCAGAACTGCTCTCCAATGAATCTAACAAACGCATGATGCGTACTGAATTTGAGAGGCAGGGTATCGAGGTACATCAATCTCAAGAAGACGCCGATCTGATATAGTGATGACTAGATCTCATCGTTCGACCAAGTTTTCATGATTGGGAAGGACGTCGACCTACTGGTTCTCCTCAACGGCTTAAGCTCTGGACAGACGAACGGGTACTTCCAGAAAGGCGGCAGAGGTGGGTCAGAGTGCACTCACAATACAG